>WOUI01000376.1:0-34324 GCA_012184565.1 Aspergillus floridensis | reverse complement strand
TTTATTATTTCTCTAAAATTAAAATATCTTAGATAGATTAAAAAATATATCAACAGAAAGCAACCGAACTATAGTAGAATAATTAGTTATAAATTAAAAATATAGATATTAAAAAAACTAAGATTTTAAAATAAAGACTATATTTAAAAAAAAAATTTAGATTTAATCAGCTTAATAATAATATTTTAATTCTTATACAGTATTTAACTAGCTATCTAAATAGACTATTTAGAATAATTATTTTATAACAGCCATCTGGTTTAAATAGTTTTTATTTATCTTATAATCTAGACTTATTCTGTGAAGTATTTTTTTATTTATATAATTATCTATATTACTTTCTTCAGATATTAAAGTATAAAAATAAAAAATAGTTTATTATAAAGAATAAATAATACTAGTCTGTAAAGTTTCTTTATTAATTATTCTATTAATTTTAGAAAAAGCAAGATCTCCAGAGTTAAAATAAATTTATTTTTATATATTTATTAGCTTGTATTCTTTCTAAGCCGGTTTTAAACTTATTCTAGACTTATATTAATATAAATCTTCTAATATCTGGTTTTTATATTTAACTAAGATTTTCTGTTCTCTTTCAGAAAGCTGCTAATCGAAAGATAAATAGTAAGCAGTTTCTATAAAAAAAAAAGAATATAATCTGTTATTATCTTTTTTTAAATATATAAACTACTTCTATTATCTATAATCAGTCTGGATATTAAATAGCTGTATACTATAATAAAAAATACTTTATAATAATTATTTAAAAAAAAAATAAAATATAGAATTTATTTTTTTAGATTCTTATAATATTTACTTTTATATTATTTTTATATTTTTAATATTACCGCTCGAATCTAAGCTATTTATCTAAACTCTAATATTTTAGAATAGAAATTATTTCTATATTACAGTATTAGTTAACTATTAACTATACTACTCTAAATTAGATTATATTTATATTACTTTAGAATATTTATAGAATCTTACTATTTTTATAAACTAACTAGTAGACTATAGATTTAATCTACTTTTATTTTTTATATTTATAAAAAACTACTTTTAAGTCTTTATTTACTGGAGGATGTAGAAATATTAAAAATTTTAAATTAAATAATACTAAAAACTATATTAAATTATTAATCAGAATTATTACTTAATCTATTAGAATAAAGAAGAATACCGAATCCTAAGCCTATATTAAATTATTATATTTAGAAGAATAATATTCGAAGTAGTACCGGCTAATCTATATACTAAAATAATATTATATACTTTTCTTAGATTAGCTTCTAATATAAGATTAGTTATAGTTAATTATAAGATTAGTATATTAATATCTATAAATAGCAGAATCAAGTTACTGGTCTAAAAAATATTTTAGTAGAAACAGCTTGTAATAAAATCTATTATAATACTAATAAGTTTATAATAATTATATTAATTCTAGTAAGAATTCTATTATTATTTTAGACTACTGGATTTAAGAGTTAGTAGAAATATAGTATATTAATATATTTAAAAACTGTTATATACTAAGAACTTAATATAATAGTATACTTTTATTAGCTTATATTAATATTTAAGAAGAATTAATAGTTTCGGTAGATTTAGATCTCTGTTATTTATTTTTAATATTTAGATAAAGCTATATATCGCCGAGACTTAATTTACTTCAGATAAAATTTTAAGAATAATATAATATAGACGTCTGAAATATTTTGTAATATTTAAAATAACTAGAATAAATTATTCTATTTTTATATTAACTTTTTAATTCTTTTTTTATAGACTGATTTCCGCTGTATATCTCTATTCAAGTTAAGTATATAGAAAAATTAATATTTAGTATAATATTTATAAACAGCAGCCTTGTCTTTAAATATATACTATTATTTTTAATATATTTTAAGACTGAATAAAAATTAAAGAACTATTATCTTTATTTTATATTATTTATATTTATTATATACTACCAATATCTTACAGAGCCGGACTGCTAAAATCTTAGATCTAAAAAAAATATAGTAATAATAAATAAAAAAACTAAAATAATAGACTGTATTTAGAAAGAGTTTAAAAAAATATAATAAATATTTATTTATAAATTCTGATTTTATTTCTACTATAGTATAGAAAGTTTACTGGCAGTACTTATAAATTATATTTCTACTAAAATTTAATATTATTTAGATATCTTATTCTATATAAGTTTGGCTAATTAATATTTATATATATAATTTTTATTATAATCTTTTAGTATAATAGCTCTTACTTTTAAGTTTAGATAACTTTAACTATTTTTAATTTAATTAATTAATAATAAATTATTTTTTTTAATTTCTAGTCGATCTTATCAGCATAGTAATATATTTATAAATAAGATTTAAAAAAAATTAAAATAGAATCAGATTCGGTAGATTTATTAGTTATCATTAAAATATATTATAAAATCTTTCAAAGATCTATCTAGTTTATACTTAATAATAAAATAAAATAAAATAAAGCCCAGATAATAATTATAGAAAAAAATAATTTTTTTTATTATATATATATAATTATTTATTAAACTACTACTGAAAGTCTAGCTACAGACTCTAGATTTATATAGTAATTTATTAAAAAGAATATTAGTATTAAAAATCTTCCGGTACTAAATAAAAAATAGAATAAATCTAAGCTTTTAAAAAACAGATTTGTACTATATTAATTAACTGTTCTAAATTCTAGTTTAATAATCTATATAGATTCTTCGATCTTTGGTATTCAGATTACTAATAAACTATATATATCTATTTTAAAATCTTTATTTTAATTAAAATATAATATATATTTCTCTGCTCTGTATACAGCTAGTTTAGAGTATTATATTATATACTGTAGATATAGGATTTTTTTTATAATATAAAAAATAGTTTTAAATTAGTATAGTAGTATATTTATTCAACTTAATCTCATTAGTAAAAGAATCTAATAAATAAATAATCTTATTAAATAATTATTCTGGCAACGCCGACTCTAATATATAGTTTATATTTAAAATTTAAGATTTAATAATAAAGAATTGATTAGAAAGTTTTATAAAAAAAATTAGAAATTATTTTTTAATATTTCTTTTAGTTACTAATCTAAAAAAAAAGATTTAGTTTATACAGCCAGAGTGCCGAAGAGCTTTATTAATACTATCTAGATTATTTATAGTTATAATTAAAATATAATTCTTTTAAACAGATATACTATCGATAATATTCAGAATATTAGAGAGAATTATACTATTATAAAAATACTTAGAGATTTTAGAAATATTAATATTCTTCTTATAGTCTGGATTGTCTGATATAATATTAGTTAAAAAGCAGATTTTATTAAGATTATAATTTATAATATTAGTTTGATCTATATTTTTAAAAAGTATAATATATCTATTAGAAAAAAATAGAAATAAGCAACTAAAACTATTTCTATCGATAGTTTTTAAATTCAGACTGACTGTAAATATTTAAAAATTTAATAAATTTATAATAGTAAGATAAAGATTTGATTTATTAATACTAGACAGATTTTAAAAAAGATACCCCCGTCGGTATAAAATATTATATTTATAATACTAAAAATAAATATACAGTTAGAGAAAATTAATTAAATTAGTAATAATTATATATTTGATATTAGATTTGATAATAACAGTTGAAAGAGATTATAGTTTTTTAAATAGTAGTCCAGCCTATTAAAAAACTATTCTATTCTTTAATACTTAATTAATATATATAAGATTGTTATTTCTTTTTTTAGTAATTCTTTATATCTTATCTAACAGATCTCTAAAAACAGACTAATATTATATATAGAGATATAGTTTCTTGCAATAATCAGTCTAAGAACTATCGGTATTTTTATATAACTAATAATAGAATCTAAAAAGATACTTTTAATAAAAGAAAAAATAAAAGCTAGTAGATGTAGATATATATTAAATAAATAAATATTTTTTAAGTTGTCTAATTTTAATCTAGAAATCTTATAGATTATTATTAAATTACTAAAGTTCTTCTATAGAAAGCTTCTGTCAGTTAGTTTTTAATTTATTTTTTTTTATAAAAAGATAAAATTATTTTTAATACCAATAATCAATTTCTATATATTTTTTAATCTAGATATTTAAAACGTCTATTGTATTATATTATTATATATAGTATTATAATATCAGATCTTAATAAATACTATTAAATTAAGAAAAATAGAATTCAGATAGGTTAAAAATACCGGAACAGTATATATAAAAATCACAAAGAAAGCTATAAAAGTAAGAAGAAAGATTAAAATATCTATATATAAATAGAATAAAAAAAGTCAAGCTAGAAAGCTGTAGCTAGATAGTAGACTTTTAAATATAATATCAGACAATATTATACTGTATATAGTTTTTTTTATATCTATAACTAAAGTAGATAATAGTAGACAGTCAGAGACTGTAAATCCTATAATCTGATTTAATATATAAGTTTAAAAATAGTCTTATATACTAGCTAGTTAAATAGATATTTTAAATAATTATTTAGTAAGTAACTATATAATAATATTTTCTAAATATAAAATATTCTGGTAAATACAATATCTCTTAGTGCAGAATAGTATACAAAGATATAATTATATAATATATATTTTTTATAGATTTATCTACTAGCCTGTACAGATATAATTATAATTAATATTCAGACTGTATACTAGTAATAATAATAATAAAATAGATAGTACAGACTTATTCTGATAGAGAAGGTTTTCTATTAAAAAGATAGGATTTAAAGACTTGCAGAAGGAGTATAAACAACTGCGATAATAATTTTTAGAAGCTAGATTATAATCTAGATAAAAATAGATATAGATAATATACTAGTTTTAGATTTATAATTAATAAGTATACAAAACTCTCTGCTGTATTTGTCAGAGATTTGTTTTCTGTCTATAATCTAGAGCTCTGTCTATATATTTTTTTTTATTATAAAAATAAACTTTTTTAAAATACTAAAAAGTATCAAACTTACGCGGCTATTTAATAACTAAAAATAAAATTATATAAATAAAAATAGATCCAAGCGCATCAGTACTACTAGTAGATATTAAATATAAATAATTTAAATTAATCAAAGTATATATTCTATATTTTTATTTATTATTTATAATAACTATAATAAAAAAACCCGTCGCGGTTAAAAAAGCTGAGAAATAATAAAAAAGATTGTTATATAGCTATATCAGTAATCTATTAGTAATATCTTAGCAAGTATATATAATAAGATTATATCTATTATAGTAGAATAAGATCTTTCTAGTATTAAATTAAGTATATAGCCTAGAATACTATTAATCTTACTGATTATTAGACTTATTAAATATTCTAAATAAATATTTATTATATAATATCTCTAATTAATATCAAACTTTATAGAGCGAGCTAGTGTACTGTAGTAATAAAATTTATACTAATCTATACTATTTTTTTAGTTTATTCTAGTAGTTAGAAAAATAATTATTAAGAATTTCTTATACTACAAGCAACAATAAAATAATAATAATATATAGAATGATAATTATATCTGGTATAATATATATAATTAAAAAAGAGTCTTCGGGCGTTGTAAATATTTAAATATTAATTATAAAATTAGTAATTATTTAAAAAAATAATATAACTCTAGAATAAAAAGATATATCTAAGCTTTATATTATATACTCTTTCTTTAAATATAATATAATAATAGATATTATTTCTAAATAATAATAATTACTGCTCTAATTTCTATAATAAAAATTCTCGCAGCTATTAGTAGATAAGATATATATAATTTATATATTAATAAATTTAACTATCTCTAATCTAACCAGTACTTTACTAAATCAGTTACTGTATTTTAGATATTTTACTAAATTCAGCTACTATAAATTAAATAAGAAGAAGACAGAGATATAGAAGCAGATATTAATATCTATATTATACTAAATATAAAAAGTTTTAATATACCAGAATATATTAAATAAAAGCAGAAGAGAATTAGTCTCTAAAATATTATATCTTTTTCTAATTATAAAAGTATAATAGCATCTATAAAAGTAGATAGATTTGGCTGCTGATATATATAAAGTAAGAATATATTCTTAAATAATTTCTTATTCTTATAAAATAAAATATTTCTATCTCTAGCTTTATAGAATAATATATAATATTCTGTATTTTAAACTTCTGTAGTCTGTTAAACATCTACTTTCTTATCTATCTAAATTATAAAAAAATAGTAGATTTACTCTTTTTTTATATTAAAAAGATATTAGCTGAAGTATAACTATAGTACTAGTTTAAAATCTATAAATATTTCTTTTAAGTCTCAGTATAATCTGTTTTAAAAACTTTGCTGATATTCTGCTTGAGTTAGTAATAATCTTTTAGTAATAATTATAATATAGATATTAGTATAGATACTAGGTTTCTTCTATAAAAATACCAGAGCCTAAATAAAAAGATATTTTATACTAAAAATATATCTTATTTAATTTAAAACAAAATACTTTGCAGCTATACAGAAAATATTTTCAATAGACTTATTTAAGATACTTTGCTGAAATTATCTCTTCTTATTTAGTACTTCGATTTAAATAGTTCTATTTCTTAAAATCTTTATTATTTTATTTAGTAATTCCAGACTGATTTTACTAATATATACAAAACTATCTAAAGTCAGTATAATAATCGGTTGAAGTATCCTATATTATTTAAAAGATTTAAAAAAGAAATATTTTAGCTGTTGATAAATCTTAAAAAATTTTTTAAATATAAATAGAATATTATCTTTTTTAAATAGAAGGACTCAGCTGCTTGTATAGAGTAGTAGCAGATTTAAAAAAAACTAAACTACTATTATTAATATATTACTATAGTTTTATTCGCTTAGAATATCTTTTAAATAAGTAGAAATTTACTATATTTATTATTAACTATATTAGATAAAATAACTCTCTGATTAGACTTATTCTTTTTATAGATAAAAAAAATAAGAGTATTTTTACTATCTGGATTATTACTACTATAAGTTTTTAATAGTATATATTATTAAGTACTAATTCTAAAACTATTTTTATAGTATATAGTATTATTTTCTGGACTTAAGCTTTCTATCCAACAGTATAAATTAGTACGATACTTATAAAAAGAATTAGATCTTTTAATAATATAGTTTAATATTTAATCTAAATAGATTTACTGACTGTGATTTTTAAATTACTAATTAGATTCGAACTTTCTATTCTAAGAACAGTATAGACAGTTTTTATAATATTATAAGATATAATAATATTTTTAGATATTTAAACTAGAAAATACTTTTCGATCTAATAACTAATAATTAATAATCTAAGATTTATCTAGTTCTAGAGTTTTATCTTTTTATATATCAAATTATACAGCAGTATTAAGAGTATATTAATATTAATAGATAAAATAATAATACCGGAGTTATTAGAGATATTCTTTATATAAGATAGCATACTACTAAGCTAATTATTTATTTAAGATATAAATTTGTATATTTTAGATTCTACTATTATATTATAGAGCTTTTATAAATATTTAAATAATTATAAGTATTTAATTATAAGATCTATATTATCAGCTATTAAATAGATAAATTTAGAGATTAGATTTTTATCGGATGGTAAATTTATACTAGTATTATACAGTAGACAGTAACTATAGCTATATGCTTAATAATTATAATAAATTAAAACAGATTATATTAATTTATTAAAAAAAATAGAATATATACAAAAATTTAATAAAACTTTAGATTAATAGTATTACTATCTATATATTGCTGCCAGGCCTGGGTTCTACCTATATACTATAGTTGGATATTATACTGGTATTATTATCTAAATTCTTACTATAATATTTAATAATATACTATAATTTAAAGTAATATAGCAGTTTGGACAGATATTTTGATAGAATTAAAGCTCCAAGATACTTTTAATAATATAAATAGAAATAGTTACAGTTATTTTTTTTTAAACTTAGTCTTTTATAGGCCTTATCTTTAATATCTTAGAAATATCTGTATAGAGTATCTAGTTGTAGGAAATCTTGCAGATATTCTAGATATAAATACTTAATTATTAATTGCCGAAGAACTGCTTTTTGTGTATTAAATTATCTCTAAAGACTAGATATATTAAAGAAAATAAAGTCAAAGAAGAAGGATTAGTAATATAGAATAAAGGATCTTATACTTCTTGTTAAGTTTAACAGTATTTAGTATATTATTAAATAGTACTATATCGGCAGCAGATACCTGCTGAGAATCTACTTTCTACTAATATAAAAAAAAAAACTCTTAGTATCTTTTTTTTAATATACTAATATATTATTCTTTCAGCTAATTAACGAAAAATGATCTACTTCTTGTTCTCTTCTAGTTTTTTATCTGACTTAGAATAGTATTTAAAATAAGAAATATATACTATAAGAACTCCCGGCAATTACTGAGCTCAGAGATATAGTAGATAATAAAAACAATAACTAAGTCTATTAATAAATATTTAAGTTCTGTAGAAAGCAACCAGCGAAATATATTTTATTAGATAAAAAATTTAAGAGCTAAGATGGCTGAGTTCTATTATAAAATCTAATATAGTTTTTATATATAAAATTAGAAGATACTTCTCGCGTCTTTATTAAAACTATTCAAAATTATTTGCTAGTAGAATTTTTTCTATTTATATCGGAATATATAGTTTATCAATTGCTGAAAGCTGTCTTAATATAAAGATTTATTATTGTAGCTGGCTTTCGAAAGCCCCGGTTTGATTTGGATAAAGACTAACTCTTATATTTGAAAGAGTAAACCAATTTTATATACCTCTAATAACTAAAAGGAACTGTTTATTTAAACTAAGACAGCAGATTAATTAGTATTAGAATATTGATAATATAATATTATAGTCTCTCATACTCCGACTGATCTTTTTCGGTATTATTAATATAATATTCAACCACAAACCTAATCTTAAAGCACTTGTAACTATATTATAGCTTTTCGGCAGAAATTAAAGCTTCCAGAGTCTTCTGATAGCAGGCGAGGAATTGTTTAAAATCAGACTTTTGTATACTGAGACCTCTATAGATATTGTCTTTCTTAGTCTTAAAGTAGTAGTAGAGAATATCAGAACAGAAGAACCCTTACAGGTATTAAGAATAAATAATATTTATAGTTAATTTTTGAATAATTACTTTAAAGATATTTAGCTGTTTTTCTAAGCTCGCTATATTGTATTTTAATAAACGAGTCTGATGCTGTACTATGCTCTGGGGAATTAGAAAAATTAAATAAAACAAAAGACTATATCAAATATAATATATAACTTAGATTAATTATCAGATCTTTTATCAGGTTTGCCGAAATACTTCTTTTTTTAAAAAACTATTTTTCTATAGTAATTAAAGCCAAACTATTACTGTACATCAACAAGTCAAATATCTTTTATATATACTAATATATAACTGACTGCAGTCATAGATATTAATTTTTATACTATTTTATTTACTCAACTAAAATAACTAATTAGATCAGAAATATTCCAACTGAATTTACTCTTACAGTTTTTCTTTATCTTTTTTTAAGTCTTATTCAGATCCAACTTTTTAAATCATTCTTCGCGTATCGATTCAGCTATATAATCCAGAATAATCTAATTCCAGCTAGCTTTAACTACTGCTAATATTACCAAGTTTCCGAGTCTCTTAAACTCATCCTAAGAAAGACGGTTATAAAAATAATATTAAAGATATATTACTATGAGATTATCAGGTCCTCTTTTTACATCAGCAAAGATAATAATCTAGTTATATTAGCAGAAAGATTCTTTAGTAATACAACAGTATAATAAACCTCTTGATCTTGCGACGTGGCTTTGGTAAAAGTCAGCTATTTCTTAAATTCTTTCTAGGACGTGAAAATAGAGAAGCAGTCCATCATTATTCTAAGTTGAAATGCTAAAAAGGAATTAAAAAAGTAGTAAAATATACAGAAGAACCTAAATACCGGCATACTCGAGAAAAGTATATATATAAGATTTAATTTGTGACTCGAGTTCTTTATAAGATTAATTAATATATCGAATAATAATAGTAATTGTGACGGCTCTGGCAGAAGTCTTAAGATAACAGCTAAAGCTAATTAGCAATATTATTTTAAGAAAATCTAAGATTGATAAGAGATAGTAGAAGCAATAGAGAGCAGTAGAAGTAATAGAAAGCAGTAGAAGTAATAAAGAGTAGTAGAAAGTAATAAGAAGTAATATAGAGTAATAGGCAGTATTAGAAGTAATAGAAAAAAATAGAAAATAATAGAAAGTATTAGAAGAAATAGAGAGTAATAGGAAGTAATAGGAAGTAATAGGCAGCAATAAAAGCAAAAAAGAGCAACAGGAAGCAATAGGAAGTATTAGAAGAAATAGAGAGTAATAGAAAGCAATAGGAAGTAATAGGGAGCAATATGAAGTAACAGGGAGCAATAGGAAGTAATAGAGAGCAATATGAAGTAACTGGAAGCAATAGGGAGCAATAGAAGTAATAGAAAGCAATATGAAGTAATAGGCAGCAATAGAAGCAAAAGGGAGCAACAGGAAAGGAAGGAAATCTTGCGTGGCTGAAAAATGTGACGTTTATTCTTTTTTGCCATAAGTTACGAGAATACTTCGGGCCGAATTTGTCTACTTCTCTATTTTTATTGACCTGCTGCAAATCTTTATAAAAGATAAAACCCAGGTGGTAGCCCTGGAAAAGTACGAAATTATAAGCTTATAATAAGAAAAAATATTTAATAAGTTATCTTAAATAAAAATTTATTACAACTTCTTTTCAAGCACAGCTTTCTGATATGACTATTAAAAAAGTCTTAGTCTGTATTCTGCTAAATCTTGCTGCTTGCTCTGCTAACTATTATAGATTAAACGATAGAAATCTTTTTTAGTTAACTTAAGTTATTTTAATAACTGTATTTTTTATCCTATCAACTACATTGCACAGGAGAATTATAAGCGAAAATTATATTACTTTAACTATAAGAAGATAATATTTTATAATAAGAACGGGGTTATAATATAGATAACTATAGATAGCAGATTTATAGATAGTCTACCAAAGCAGATCTCAGTTATAATTAAAAGAAAGAAATAATAGTTAATATAATATAATTAGCTATTAAATATATAAAGCTTAGTAGCTATAAATATCCTATAGAACTATCTAATATATAAAATAACAGTTGCCTTGTAGAGCCGACTATATATTATATCTAAACTTATACAGTCTGTTGTTCTGAGAATAAAATTCTTAATCTTTTATATTTATAGTTGGCTCTCTTTGATATCTTAACTTAACAAAGATCCAAAGATAGTAGGGATTGATGATATTAATATATCTTAAAATATAAAGTAAGTATTATTATCTAAATATATTAGCTATAAACTTACTTTAAGTTTTATACTAAGTCCTCTTATATATTTCTACAATTACTGGCTCTCTTACTAATTGAAAAGACTTTATGTTTGTCAGCTCGGTCTTATATACAGTTAAAAATCTTTTCTATACTGTAGGAAATAAAGTCTTAATAATTAAATTATAAAAACTGATATCTAATTGTACAGTTGCGTCTTGATAATTATACTGAGGGAAGCTTATATATATATACTATATTAATATTAAGAGTTAGTTTTCTTTTTTATATATCCGTCTCGGTAAATTTTTAAATACTTTGTATAGGTTCTTATTCAGAAAATAACAGGTTCTAGTTATATCGGCTGTGCTATAAAACTATGCCTTATCTAATTCTATATTTATTTTTAGCTTTGGTAAAGATACTTATAATATTATATCAGCAGAAAACTTATTTAAGAGAACACAGAATTATCTGAGATAGAAAATAAGTTTAGAATATTCTTAAATATAGTAGTTTGATAAATACCGACTCTTTTTACTATATTTTTAAGATTATTTAGAATTTTGCTATTTAATACTGCTGATTTGCAGCTCTGTAAATTTTTTCAAATATTACTTATTTTCCAGCTCCGATATGAGTTAGGAGATACAGTTATAATAAATAGTAAAAAGATACTAAAGAATATTTTAAGAACTTCTAAGTAAATCCGCTGTACTTATTTCAACCGATTGTATAAATTATACTTTTTTTTTAGTTGTGCTGTTTCCATACGCCTTAGACAATCAGGAGGCCTGTAGATTAGTATAAGATATTCTTTAATTAGTAAAATATAGTCGTTAGAGACTGATTTAATTTGATTTAATTACTTAAACAATTTGTTTATGCGCTCTATCATATTCATCTTAAAATATATTCAAACTGGTCCAGTTTTTGGTAAGGGCGAACTTATAGTGAGGCCGTGTTGGACGAAGAAGTGGAGCAGTAGGGAGCAGTAGGGAGCAGTAGGGAGCAGTAGGGAGCAGTAGGGAGCAGTAGGGAGCAGTAGGGAGCAGCGAGGTTTAAGTACTATAAGAACTCAGCTAGTGTGTATCTGTTTTACTCCACTCCTTGTAACCCGCGCACTGACACCAACTGAAAAGAATTACAATACAATAAATCGAGAATGTTATATTATTTTATTAGACTAGGAAAGAAGCATGTAACTTAGTTGTATTATATATTTAGAATAGTTTTTAGCAGGAACCTGTTTATTAATACAGGTTTAATTACTTGGCTTTATTATACAAAACCAGATAATTAAGAACTTCTAGTTTTAGTAGTCTATAAGATCTAATATAGCAGAGTTTTCGGTCTTTAAGTATAAATATATTTGTAATAAAAATAAAGTATATTCTACTCAACTAAAAATAAATCAAAATATTATATTTTTCAGTAAGCAAACCGGAAGACCTCGACTACTGACTACTATTTATAGATTCTATTTTATCTATTTTAATCTGTCTATCTATTCTTCTCAACCAGAGCTCTAAGCTGAAGTTATTATTACTTAGATTATTAATATTTTCTATAAATTTGAATATATATTCTATATCCTTTTTTAGCCTCTAGTCATCTGTAAATCTGATAAAACAGAGCTCGGTATAGTAATTATTTGTTTTATAAGTTGCAAGCTTCTCGCCAAATTCTACTGTACATATATAATATACAAAACCGTGAACAACTGATCCAGGCGTATTAATCAAAACTGGATAATAACTCTATATCTTATAGTTATAGCTGAGTAGATAAGCAGATCGGAGTTTAGGCTTTTTATCTAAGCTAAAAATTTTAGTAAGTATCGAAGGGTTGATAAATATACTATAAAAGAAGTATAGACCAGTAGATGCTGCAAGTAGATTAATAAAAGATGAATTTTTTAGTATTTGGTAGAAATAATCAGAAGAAGTGTTTCTTAATTTTAGAATATATAGAGATATCTTCGACTTCAGGTTTTCGGATGACGGGGGAGATAGAGGTGGCGGTAGGTAGCTACTTTCTTTTATTTAAAAAGCTATAGCAATAAAGAAAATAATATAGGAGATAATAATAATAGAATACTGCCTTGACGACTGTAAAAGTAGATACTATAAAGTAATCAGACTAAGTAAGAAATCTTAGTTGACAAGAGCTGTGTGTTATAGCTTAATAACATATTGCTGCGGTGACATCTTTATTAAACAATTATAACTTATTGCTGTGTTGATTATATAATCATAAATCCCGCATAAGGTTCCTAGTGCGGGGATACTGCAACTCCGCACTGATATACTCCCATTCTTTTTTATTGCTTCCTACTGCTCTTTACTGCTTCTTACTGCTTCTTACTGCTTCTTACTGCTTTTTACTGCTTTTTACTACTTCTTACTGTTTCTTACTGCTTCTTAATCCTCTAGATTACTTTCTTATTCTCTATATTAATCTTATTGCTTCTTAAGTACTACTATAATTTACAATTCTTAAAAGCACAAGCTCTGAACTTATTTTTAATTATAGTATATAGACTTATCTTTTATAAACTGACTCCTCGGCGCTAAATCTTTATATCCAGATCAGGCTTTACTATTGGCTTACATATCCTGGTACTTTCAGAATATAAAAAGAATACTATATTAATTTAGACGCTGTACGACTCTTTCTTAAATAATAACTATATCAGAGAGATTCTTTTCGAAGTTTAGCAAAGCTATAAATTGGACGACAAATTTATTCTTCTGAGATTTATAGTTACAGTTGTTTTATCTTACTATTTTTTATTACTCTAGGACGATATATATCTTGAGGAAAGTTTCTATAGCGAATTCTTATTCTCTATTTTCTTTACCGGCGGTAAGACTACTTCTAGATATGGCTTATATATTCAGAATGCTCTTTAAAGTAAGAGTAATAATATAACTTAGATAAATAAGCAGCCAGTAATAACTTATAGAAGCCTTTATATCCTGTTGGGAGTTTTAGTATAGATATTGAAATTGAATTTTCTGTTAGATTCTTGTAACAGAACTGAATCTCTGTATAATATTCGAAGCTTTTTAAAGTCGGTGGCTTCTTCTTACAACAATTTTCTGGTATAATTTAGAAATAATAAGTATCCACAAATGTACAATGCGATCGATGAATTGTATTTTGGGCTATAATTTACGGAATGGTTTTTTAATTCGGATTTGACAATATATATGCCTAATAAGAGCTACGCACTTTATATGTAATTAGTATATCTACTGGTTTCCGAGTTACTGATAGTCTATATAATAGAAGGTCTAGAAAGTATTTCGCCAATCTTCCAAGTCTATATAGGCTTTATTTGGTGTTAATATATTAATTTTCTCTAGATATTTCTATCTATATACTATAATATTAGTTCAAATAATAGCTGCGGTACGTATATGTATCTCTTATATATTAAAAATTATATACTTCTAGAGCTTAAGAAAGTATGTTAGTATATTATATACTTTAAGCCTGTATTTAAAGCTTTTTTACCGGAAGTAAGATTATCAAATAAGTATGTACAAAGCAACTGGCTGGATAATAAGAGTTTCGGATATCGGAATTTATCGCAAAAGTAGAGCATCCAAGCTATTAAGAATATCTCTAATATAAGAAAACTAATTCTTCTTATGAATCTGAATTATAATAAGATATATGGCTGGAATTTTCTCTACCTCTTAAACAGCCTATACGGAATGATTAAGTTTAGAAAAGAGTCTGTAAGTACTTTTATATAGAATATCTTTGTCTGTATTAAGATAGTAATATTATTTATAGAAGCAGCGATTTAATTAGCTGATGTTGGAAGCCTGGAGCAGGTTCCGGCAACTGTAGATAGTTTAAAGTGGTTTATCTGCTTAGTAAATCTTTTAGATAAGATATCTGGACTTTATGACTCTAGGTATCTTAATCTTTTTTTTACAGATAAGACTGATTCTGCTTTTTGTAAGTCTAAGCCTCTTAGCAAACTTTCTTCTTAAAAATATAATAAATTTTTAAGGAAGATGGAAGAAGATAAAAAGAAGAATATTGTTTTGACTAAGATATTTTAGAAACTATGCTGGAGCTGATCTTTTACTTACTGCTATATAAGCAGTGCTGTATTTATGTTTAATTTCTTCTCCTATTACTTTGAACTGTTTTATTCTATTTGTATTGTCTGTTTTTAGTCTTTTAATACTTTTCTTTAATACAAGTGCTTTCTTTTTAGAAGGAATCTCTGCTATCTGCTTTGAAATGGTTATATAGACGGCTGAGCTTTCGAAGGTTTTTCAGATTACTATATTAAAGACAGTAAGTACTTATAAAAAATAGCAATTTTTAGAAGAGAGTAGTATATAGAGGGAGCAAGACAATAAGAAAGAAGTAAGAGAATATAGAGAATAATTATATTAATTAATAGAAGTAAGATTGTGCTTGTATAGATTGACCAGATGTATTAAGGCGGCTAGGAAATCCTATTAAAAGTGGTGAAAAATAATATGATTCTCGAAAGCTTTGATAATTATTACTGTTCTGATTACTACAACGAGAATTTAGTAGGCAAAATATATATAGTTTGTAAAACTAATAAATACAACTGCCGCCAATTCAGCTAATATATTATTAGAGTTTATTATACCTTGGTAAGATTAACTTCAGCTATTGTATTATAGATCTGCTTATTAAAAGTGCGCTTATTAACAATCTAACAGATTTACTCCATCTGTATACTTATTTCTGATACCAGAAATATAGTATTCTATATCGAAAAGGGTATCTTTTTTACAGCCTACCGGGTATTGGTAAATTAAGTCTGTGTTTCGCTGTTGTTAGTTTAATAAACCTCGAAATCTGTATAGTTAGTTTTAACTTAAAGAATATCGACAGAGACAGTCTTACCTGCTTGTTTTTATCTCTATTAAAGAAATATCTTATTCTTTTCGAGGATATAGATCAGACCGGTATAGATAACTATAAGATTAGTAAGTCTCTCTCTCAGGTCGAAGATATATTAGATAATAATAGAAGCTATAAATATTCAGATTCCTCTGATTGTTTGTAGGGTGGTCTAAGCCTCTTCAGAAATACTTAATATTATTAATAGTATCTCTATTTAGGAAAAGCGAATCTTGATTATAATTATAAATAATCCAGAGTCTTTTAACAAGATTCTTTAATGCCGAGGCTGGATGGACTAAGTTTTTTTCTTCTATTTTACTATCTGTAGAGATATTAAAGAATAATTTCTAATATTCTTTATAAGATCTTTAAACCACCATCTTTATATTACTGATCTTATAATATAAAAATATATTATTTTTTGGAACCGGCCTTCTTAAGTTAATCGCTGAAGAATATTGTTCGATTTTTAGAATTATTTATTGCTAAGATTAAGTCAAATATATACAGCGCTGTAATACTCTATAATTATCTTTTATACTTTAAAAATAACCCAGTATCGGCCGAGCGTAACAGAACCGACTAGATAATATATATAGATAAGAACGAGATATTTATAGTAGTTTGACTGGAATAAAAGATTTAAAATATTAAAACAAATAATATTTAAGTACTTTACTAGTCTGAACCCTGGGTTATAGAAGTAGACAAAGAGACTAGAAATAATATATAACTTTAACTGGAATATAAAATATCGATCTGAAGAAAATTATAGTTTATATTATATTATCTAGTACCTTTATAGTCTTCGTGATTTTGGAATTAGTACAAATAGAAGAATAAAGAATATAAATCCTAGATTATACAAACTGTGTAAATATACTATTTTAAAGACAGATTCTGTATAAGATATAATAAGTAATCTAAATCAAACTAGCTTCTTCTAATATGTAATTACTGTTAATACAGTCAATAATAAATATTATACTGAAAAGTTAATTAAAGAGATTAAACTTCTATTTATTATAGCAGAATCTATATTTTTAATCTGTGATTCTTGCCTTTCTATATATATTTATTAGAATTATTATTATAGCTGTTGTAAAACTAAATATTCAAATCTGATAGCTATGTATTATAATACTGTTTCTTACTGTTATTAAATAATATAAAAAAAGTATTTTTAGAAGTAATATTTAATTATAAAGCCACTGACCTATCTCTGATATTAGAATTATAATTAAATATAAACTATAAAAATATCTGGTATAGTATATACTATAATATATCTTTATAGTGCTGAAATACTGTAGACTTACCTATCTAAGAAAAGATTAAAAATATTTTCTATTAATATCCCCGAAGTTGCTATTAATATAAAAGCAAAGATAAAAAAATAATAATTAATCTTTATTAAGTATAACTGGGGGCTTAGTTCAGCTATACTTAATTCCTGATTCAAAAAATTGTCCGCTGTAATTTAGTACTGTACTTATTAAAAGTAAATAATTATTTATTCTTTGCTAAGAGTATTATTTTGTTTTTTTTTAGTCTGATCTTATTCTCTTTATCAGTACTTTTATCAGCAGTAGGTTTGTTAAAATCTTTATCTATTTTTTATACCAGCTGTAGGTAATATCTTTTCTAGCTAGGATTAATAAGCTTATAATTGAATATATAATTAAAACTATTTACTAAATAAGACAAAAATCCCGACTAAAACCCAGTTGGATCGGCCTAGAATATTGTAATTTGTCCGAAATCTTAAATCCGAATACTAAGATATATATCAGCATTATACAGCTTACTATATTTATAGATTTTATATATCAGGCTTTTCTTCCGCCGGTCTCGTTTCTGTCGTATTATTTTTTTTAGTAAATTAGAAATCTTAGATAGCTTCTTTTTATTACCCTCTGATATTTTTAAAATAAAAAAAATAGATCTGAATTTATAATCTGATTTCTTATCTATACTTACAAAATTTTTTTTATAAGATATCTGATATACAACTTACAGCAGTTTTTAGTATTAAAAGTAAATTAGTTCTATTGTTAGTTTATAGCTTTTGCAACACAGTTGAAGTATTTGAATAATATAATATTTATATTAAACAAAGATATTTGACCGGTATATAATAGAATAATAGATTCGGTATAATAATAAAAAAATAAGTTACTCTGTTCTGTGAATAGAAAGCACTAATTATATAAGCTGGCTTGAATATTTAAACTGTAAATAAAAAAAGAATATAATTTTTTAATATATTAAATTATATTAAACTGTTTGAAATAAAAATCTTCTCTAAACAAATCACATTTTGTATATTAAGTAGAAAAGCTGTTTATTTAAATCTATTAAATACTCTTTGTTGTATTTATCTTTTATACGAGTTGTACTGTATAATTAGCCCGAAAAGATATATTTATCTAAATTTTAACTTTTAATACCAGTTGAATTAGAGAGAGGTGCTGGAATATTTATAAATAAAGATTATATAAAATACTAATATATTATATTTTGAATAAAAAAAAAGAATAAAAGACTTATTATAGTAGAATATTTCTATATCTCTCTTTATAATATAACTAATATACTTTACTATTTTTACTAGGTAGTCTAAAAGGATTGTGGCCAAGCAGAATTGAATATTTTTATAATTTACTACAGCTATTATTCCTGTCAATTATTCTATATTCCTATTATATTATTATATTTCTAAAGTCAACTCTATCTTATCTTAGTATTTTATTTTAAAAGCCGGAGTATTTAAAAATAATACTATATACAGCTGTAAATACAAAACAAATTAAAAACAAGCTATTATAAATATTAAGCGGCTGAAATAGTATTTTTAAAGATGTACTGAAACAGATATCTGTATTTATAATTTAATTAAAACTTTTATCTTCAGATAGAAAGAAATCTTCTTAAATATTATTATATAATATTAGGACTTGTAGTTAAGTCAACTTAGTCTATTTATAATTAATAAAAAAAATTGCGGCTTATTACCGGAGTACTAGCAAATTATTATATCTAATACTTCTTTTATCTAGTAGTTTACTTTATTTATAGATATCTAAATCTACTAAAATCTACTGCCTGCAGCTTATCTGTACCCGGTATTATTTTTATCTTATAATTTTTATTACTAGCAGTCTAGACTTATTTTATATTCATCTTATCTTATATCTGTTTTATCTAATATCTGCTTACTAGCTGTCTCTCTAGCTAGTAGTTTACTCTATTTACAGTTATTTAGATATACTAATATTTACTGCCTGCAGCTTACTTATATACAGTATTACTACTATCTAGAGATTTACTCTACTTATATCTATTAAAAACTGCTAATATTTACTGTCTGTAGCTCGTCTGTATCTAATATTATCTTTATCTAGTAGTTTTTATTATCTATATTTTAAACTTGTTTATTATTTTATTTATAGTATATCTATATCTAGAACTACTTATACTTAGTATCTACTATTATAGAATTAAATAATTAAAATATCTAGAAATATAAGCTCAGAGATATATTATATATAGCTGTTTAACTTAGTTATATACTTATAATAATTAAAACAGCCGGTCTCTTTAGATTTGTATAATTAGTATTAATTCTTAATAATTATAAGTTTATTTATAAATAGCTATAGGTATTGCTGTTATATAGATAGAAAAAAATCAAATAAATACAGCTAAAAGATTTAGAATAGCTGGATACTAATATATAAACTAATAATAATATTATTTACTGAAGTATTTAGTACTATAGCTGCTATTATTACAGCTAGTAAATATAGATTATTTAGAATTTATCCAAACAGTAGAGATTAATTTAAAAATAAAAACCAGTATCTGTTTTCTATTATTACTTTTTAATATAATTGCTTGGAGGGGTTTTGAGTATATTTTAAATAAAAACTTTAAAAACTTTATTAGAGATTCTCTGAGAATAAAAAGACTAGACAGAATTATAATAATTCAACTGTTATAATTTGCGTGCCTGCTGTACAGTATTTTAAAAGTTTAGATATCTAGGTCTTTAAAAGATTAAGAAATAGTATTTTCTGACTTGATATGGTCTGGGTCTGGAAATATATATATTCTATGCTTTTCGGCCAGTCAAGCTCTAGTTCTGTGGAACTGTGTTCAGGCGCGCTCTGAGTCTAGAGATAGATGTCTGCAGTCGGAAGACTGTGGTAGGAAGGCTCTGGCTTTAGGCCCTATAATCCAAATCAATTAATCGAAAGCTATATTCTGGATATAGATCTACTTTAGATTTATATCTACAGCTTTAAGTCTGCCATCGCTTTTAATCTGTTAATTAACAGTTTGTAAGACTAAGTAATTATAGAAAGCTACAGCTCTTCTGACCACAGTCTATAAAGATTTTATTCTGACTTTTTCTAACTAATTATTATCTTTTATTAATATCAATCTGTACTTGGCTATCTATAAGCGATATATTGTTAAAAAAAGTTAAAAATTTTTCTATCTAATATCAGAGTATTTAATTATATTATTAATTTATCTACCGGACAAGCTCCGTCCAGTTTAGAATAATATTAAATAATAAATATTCTTAACCAATTTAGTATAAACTAAAATTAACTATATACTCTAAAATTAAAAGACTAAAAGTTATATTAGGCTTTTACTAGTCTAATCTACTGCTACTGCAAGCAACGCGCTCAAAAGAGATTATAGAAAAGATTATAATTCTAATAATTTATTTTTTCTTTAGTCTTTTTAAACTGTTTTTCAGCCTGGGTAAGTCTTTTCAGTATATATATAGAACTATTAGAAGTATTTAATAAATTATTATCAGACTTTAATCTTAGTATATTGTCGATGGATTTAAAATCACTGTATTTACAGATTAATATATTATTTAAATTATATATTCAACTTAAGTATATATCTGGATATGATTAAGAGCTAATTATTCTATTATTCTAATTTAATTAAGAATACTATCTACTCTACTGTATGATAATCTTCTTATATTAAGTTTATAACAGCTTCTGTATTCTAAAGATATTTAAGATCCTTATTTTTAAATATTAATAAAGAACTATTGTATAGAAACGCGTTTCTTTTATTAAAGAGAATCTAATAAGCTGTCTTTATATTAAACTATTTTAAGATATTATATATAATAGTTATATTTCTAGATTAAATATAATTAGCCAGATTCTGACTTTTCTTATATTTGTAAGATATATCTTTTTTAATTATTTATAGTACTTCATAAGGACAGATCTTTATAAAATCTTTTAATACAATAAGCTTTGATTTTTTAATAGTAGTTAAATAGATCTGACTAGTTTTTTTTACTATCTTAGGCTTTTTAGAGACTATATATCTTTCAATCTACTTTTTTAAAAACTAATAATATTCCGATTTACAGAAATAGCTGTTATAACTGCCGAACTGGTATTTTATTATCTATTCTATTTAAATACTAGAAAATTCTCTGATAAGAAGCTGTTTCCAAATTAATCTAAAAATAAAGTTTAAATAAGAAAAGCGGCAGAGAAATAGAATATATTCTATAAAACCAATAATCTAAATATATATTTCTAATAATTATTTATAATTCTTTTACTCTTTTATTCTTTTTATTATTTAATTATTATAGGATCCTCTTCCAGATAAGATCAGCTGAAATAAAATATTATAAATATTTTATTTCTTTTATTTTACAGTCTGATTACTATAGTTTTTTTAATCAACTGCAGCTGGTAGACTAAACAAATTTAGATAGTCTATATTATTCTATTATCTAATATAGCAGTCCTATAAGTCTTTATAGTATATTTATATAGAAGATACTAGACTGTTTAGCACGATATATCTTTAGAAGTTTTATAGCTATATAGTAGAAGAACAAGACTGGCCTATATATATAAAAAAAATATAGTCAGTATTTTATATATTTATTATAGCTAAATCTAGTTTACTGTCGACTTAATATCTTATAAAAGTCATCTAGTATAAATCTATAGTACTAAACTATACTTTAGTAATAGAAAAGTAAACAGGAATTTAGAAGAAGTAATAGTAATATTAAAAAGATATTAAAAAAAAGTTGACGGTAAGTCAAAGAATAATTAAAATCAAAAAAAAATAAAAGATAAAAGAGTAAAGAGAAGTCGAAGAAAAATTATTTAAAATTAAGATATTATAATAGACAACAGACTAGTACAGAGCGCGACCGGATAAAATCAGAATTATCAGATATAAGCTAATAATAGCGCTACTTAGAAACAGTCCTTTTCAGTATACTATTAAATCTTTAAATTCAGTCTGTAAAGAATACTGTTGTATATAGATAGCAGAAAACAGACAGAAGCAAGTTATAATTAATAATACTACTTTTAAGTATTAACTATTAATAATTTTATAGTTTTTAATTAGTTATAAAACTATTGTTGTCTTCCAGATAAGCTGCTGGTATTTATAAAATATTATTATATTAATTCTATTAGATTACTATAACTTGCCCAGACAGCTATAATCTATTATAGAAGATACTTACAATATATCCCGACTATTCTTACTAATCTATTATTTATATGACTATAGTTATCTATTAGAAATTATTGATAAATAATACAGTAAGAAATAAATTAAAAAAACATATTAGCATATTTATTTAAAATTAAAATCATAAGACTTCGGTAAGACTATAGATATTCTACTTCTTTAAATTTATAGTTCTAATGCCTGCGATCTTGTATTTATTATAGTACCAGATAATAATAATACTTATCAGACTTAGTATTTAAAAGTAAGTTCTTTTTAAATTACTTATTTCAGCTTAGAATAATAACTTGCCTGCAGCTTATTAGTCTTTATTTTAGCTAGAGAGTTAAAGATATAAACTAATTACTTCTTAAATAACTGCTACTAGCTATTAGAATTAAAAATATAGATTTAGCCTGTATCTTTCAGTTGAATTAAAAAAAAAATATCTATATTATATTTATAACAGTATTTGAATATATTAAATATTAATCAGAGTCTTTGCTATAACTGTTGCTGATACTTTAATCTGGGATTATCTAAATATTATCTATAGATTATTCTGATATTTGCTATTTTACTGGATTCTAATAACTAAGTAAAAAAAAGAAATTTAATTACTATAATTTTAATTTAACAAAGTATCTATTTTATATAGATTTATTAAATTTTTTATATCTATTCTTAGCTTATCTGATTATTCTGCTTACAAATAAGTTAAAGCTATAGTATAAAAATATACAAAGTATAGAGAAGAAAATAAAGAAGTCCTCTACTAAAATTAATAGATACAAATATTTTATTTCTAGCTGATAATTTAGAATAAGTAAAATAATCGAGAATAATTGCAGATAAATATATAATTAAAATAGATCTTTATCTTCTAGTCTATTTCTACTCTTCAATCTGTATCTACTTTTTAGTCTGCGTCTACTTTACAGTCTGTCTCTATCTCTCAGTCTATTTCTATATCGCAGTCTATTCCTACTCTCCAGTCTGTATCTATATCCCAGTCTGTTTCTACTCTTTAGTCTGCGTCTATTCTTCGGTCTGTCTCTACTCTCTAGTCTGTCTCTACTCTCCAGTCTGTCCCAACTCTACAGTCTGTCCCTATCTCCCAGTCTATCCCTACATCCCAGTCTATTCCTGCTCTCCAGTCTGCGCCTACATCCCAGTCTGTCCCTACTCTTTGGTCTGCGCCTACTCTCCGGTCTGTCCCTACTCTCCAGTCTGTTCTTACAGTTCTTCCGGATACCGAAGTCACTACCTACACTCTTCGATTATTTCAGCAACCCCGGGATGAAACAATACTAAGCCAATCCTGGCACGGAGCTGAAAGATAATTAAGCCGTATATTATAAGACATATAACACCTTCGTTATATAACAATATATATAATTCCGGTTATCATTTTATACTATATATTATCTAACTACTATCGGTTCTGAAAGAATCGCAACCGTTATTCAACTACTAATAGCACCTAAATTACAAAAATAGCCTCTAATCTAGCTTAATCAATACTTAATCTTATCTACAATATATTAATCAATAGAGATCTTAGTACTTTTCAAATAGTTAAGACAGCTAATTACAGTAAGCAAGCTATCTTTCGACTATAATCCAACTTCTAACTTTTCGGCAGTCTTAAAGCCCCTCTAATCAAAGATAGACAGCCCCGAAAAATAACTCCGGTGATACTAGAAGCTCTATATAACTATTTTTTCGAAAAATCAGATTTATATCTATACAAAATAAAATTATTTCTGCTAGACAAGTTCGACATATATATACCGAAATCTACTATAAATAATATACTTTATAAATAAGAATAGTCGAAGAAAGTTACTCAGCAGCAGACTAAAAAACAAAACTCTGATTTACAAAAAAAATATATTTATTTAATCTCCAACTTCTCTTTATTCTACCTAATCTATATTAATAAATCTAAATATAATAAACAGATAGGCTTTTAAAGAACTAGATAGTCTCTAAATAATACAACATCAGTCCAGATATCTAAATTCTACTAGGATCAATACTACCAGATTCTTTCTACTTACTCCTAGAATAAAATCATACTTATTTATATATTTCAAAACATAACTAATACAGCTCTTTTCAAGAACTTTATCAAAAAACTTCTTCAATATTACAGAAAGTAGCCCGAGTCTAAATCTATTCTGATTATAGACAATATATCCTTTTATTATTCAGAGCAGATTAAGCGAATATATACAAAAAGAAGTATTAAATTAGTCTATCTCCCGCCCTATTCACCCGATCTAAATCCTATTAAAAAGTTTTTTACTGAACTCAAATCTTTTATTTATCAAAACTAACACATTTATCAGAACAATACAGCCCAAGAGTTCGAAGAGTACCTTAAATAGTATATCGATAAAGTTAGAGCGAAAAAGCCAAGTACAGAAAAACACTTTCAATATACAGAATTAACTATTAAACATTATAATAGTAACAATTAAACTGCCGGTAACAGTAGTCAAGTAATCACAAATTATACAGCATAGTTGCAAATACCTATATTTCTATATAAACCACTATATAAAAAGACCGCCAAAGTACAAAATTTTCAAAATAACTCAAAGTCCTCGTTTTAATTAACTTTTCTATCCAGAAGCCAGTTATTAACTTTACCAACAAACCTGCATACAGCTCCCAATTTGATACTCTGACTTATAAAAAATTCCAGATTTTAATTATAATAAATTTATTTTAAATCAAGACAATTCTCCAGTATTATATTACATACCTTAATAATATTCTCTTTGAAACTATCAGTACTCACCTATAAAAAATACCATACAATATATTCCTTAACAGCTATCTTAAAAGATTTAGAAATATCAATAGCAGTACGGATAAGAGAATAGCTTATAGAAAGAGGATCAGCATTAGCTGGATAAGATACTATTATAGACTAAAATAATTGTATAAAAAATATATTAATATTAATTAAAAAAATAAATCCGGTTGCGGAATATATAAAAGTCTTTTATTATAGTTTAAATTACTGCTGCTTCTCTATATATAACTGTTCACAAATACTATTAGATATATTATTATATATTTAAATTACTTTATCCTCTTTCTCTACAAACCTTATCAACTTCCTCAGATAGTACGTCTATAGTTTATAATACTTTTTATCTATAAGATTCTGCCAGTAGTACTGTAATTTAAAACAGCATGATGCGCCAGGGCATTGCATTATTCTATATACATCCCACCATACTAAAAATTACTCTGAAATATTCTCAGTATTAATATCAGCATCTCATACATTAAGTATTCTTTTAGTAACTAATAATTATCCTCTTTTATCAGAGCCAGTCAAAAGCAGTTCGGAATCTAAATAATTAATAAAAATACAAAGTCAAAGCTTTTTTTCTTCTTAGAACAAGCTCTTCTATATAGCAAGCTGCTTTTATATAGCTGTCCAGTCAATATCAGTCTTCTCAAAATACTTAGTCAGATTATATTATAAGCAATCATTTACTAAAACCACTATTATAATATTATCTAGTCTCATCCGTCGGTTGCAAGCTACTTTCCAACATAAGATATCCTCCACTTTCTGCTTAATATCAGACCAATAAAAACTAGGGTCGAATATTAGATCCTATTCTATATTCTTTACTACCATCTAATTATTCAGAATCACCTTCTATTCAATAGAATAATAGATATCAGTTCCTTTCCAGTTATCAACCCTTATTTCCTAATCTAGTACAGAATTTTATTATCGGATAGAGTATAACATAAGAGAATAAAACTTTAACTTTTATAATTAAAAAGACTGGATCCGAATAAGATATACTTACAGCCAAAGTTTCCGGGGGTAGGAATATACAAAAAGAACCGTTCCTACAAAATAAAATCCTAAACCTAAGAAACAGTCCTACTCAGAGGATTAAAAGCATTATTATCAAAATAATAGATACCGTCGAAGAGCCTATTAATAAAAAGCCTTAGATATCAATCAGAAAGATAAGAGCCTCCAAATAACCAGAATACATAAAATAAAATTTAAAAAAGACTTCTAACAGACTCAAAAGAATAAAAAATAAAGCCAAATAAATTATACTACTCATACTACAGAAGTATAATTGATAATAATATACAAATAGAGAAGTAATAAGCAATAGAACTATCAGAAATAAAAGACTATATTTCTTAGATTTCTCTTAGTCATAACTGGCCCTCAGCTCGGATCAATACTACATTTATTATCGAATTACTCACCAAGATTAAATTTATTAAATTACAAAGAATCAAAGATTATCCGATTACTCAAATTATCTTAACTTATAGTTTGATAATCCTATCTATAGTTAATACATACATCTTCTAATCAATTAGCTATAAAAATACTTGAATAATAGATTACTGTTATTAGATGCCAAGAATCGCCTCCTATCTCAAATATTCAGCTTATAATATAATAAAAAAAAAGAATCGACCTTCAGATACGTTTCTATATTATAATACCAATACTATAGTATATAACTTTGGCCGGAGTTGATAAGATAGAAATCTCTATCTTCTCCAGTATACTACAGAGCTGGCTATAACTAGCTAAGTCAAGCAAGAATTATCTTTGCTATTCAGCTGTGCCAGCTTAGTAATAAATTTAATACTAATATCGACCGACGATAGCTATATTCCCTTTTGAACTGCTCTTCTCCCGCAGTTTCGCTTTTACCCAACATACAGCAGCTGATATTTCGAAATATTCAAAATACTATATCTGTTCGGAAAGTGTTTCAGTCATCTATTCCATCGGCGGAATAAAGACGAGAAACCGATAATCGAATCAAGACAAAACAAAGCCCAAGGGCATTCCACCAATAATAATGCCCGCCCTGTCCATCCCAAACCTGCAGACCAGGAACCCTTATATAAAACCAAGCTAAGCTACTTTTAGCTGCGGATCTGGAATATTATTAGCCCGCGTATGTATGATATATCGCGCCGAGGTATTAAAACCAAACTGTATTATATACAAGGACTGAATGGCCCGAGGTCAGGCCCCCAGATTCAGCCTGCTGGGTGGGTTTCTGCGGAGGCGATAGTTAACGGCAGACTATAATTGACTCTGTCGCTGGAATAAGTTGTAATAAGTTAATCCCTGAGATTTAATGTTCTTGTTTATTATACTATGTAAACCAGTTTTGGCTTGAAAAGTTATAAACGACTTCCAGACAGTCATCTGAGCGCTAAAAGGGTTCCGGTCACTTGACTGCGGGGTAAGGAGGCTATAGCTCTCAAAATAGAGTTCGTCTTTCTTTTGTCTACAGACCTTCATCTCTAAGCGTGTCTCATACAATGATCATGAACTCTGTATCATTTCATGGCCCAAACTCGGCGTTGCAAGTTGGAGTCAACAATGGTGTGATTCAGCATACATCAGGTATTACTATCTCCTTGACCCAGAATTCGAACCTAATCCAGATCGCCTGCTCAAGACTGACAAAAATCCCGGTGAATTACAGAGCAATTTGACTCGCTTGTTCGGCAACTCAGCCTACCGATTGCACCTGGAGCTTTTTTTGATGCATATATCAATCGACATGAGGATTTTTGCCTCCCAAACACAAGGACCGATCTACTACTGCAGGTTTCACAATAGGTGGAGTCAACAGACAGCAAATGTATCTTTTGGTTGAATGGTATGGCTGGTACAGGAAATTCAACCATTACTCGAACTGTTGCACAATTCTTAAAAGACAAGAAGCTGCTTGGTGCAACATTCTTTTTCAAAAAAAACAAAACCGACCGTGGTGATATAAAGTACTTAATATCAACCATTACAAGTCAGCTGGTAAAGAAGCACCCGCAATTAATACTTAATATCTTAGAAACTATTAAAAACAATCCAAACATCGCATCTAAATTCCTGACTGAATAGTTTAAAAAGCTTTTCTATCAACTCTTACTAAAGCAGCATCCAGACCGTATTACAAAAACTGTAATTATTATCGACATCTTAAATAAGTATAAGTATAATAAAGATATTTATACTATACTCGAACTCTTGTTTAAGTTGCAAGAAATTAGATCTATACATCTGCAGGTGTTCTTAACCAGCAGACCTAAGCTTTTAATTCGTCTGGGCTTTAATCAGGGCACAAGCCATAAGACTCTTATCCTATATAAACTCCCTGAGCCAGTAATTAAGCACGATATCCGTCTATTTTTGGAGTATAAGCTTTCTAGTATACCAGACCAGCGCCTCCTTCCGCCAGCTTAGTCTAGAAACAGATTAATCAAAGAGTTAGTATAGATGGCTGTTCTATTATTTATTTTCGCATCCACAGCATATCACTTCATCCGAGGAGGACTGCATCCAAGAAAGCGGCTCCAGCAATTTCTGGAATTTCAAGCAGATAGAACTGCAACTCAGATGGACAAAATATATCTACCAGTTCTAAATCAATTGATAGGCGATACTGACGATGACACAGAGGAGATAATAGACAAATTCCGATTTATTATTAGATCTATTATTCTTCTTGCTAGTCCTCTCTCCGTCAACTCTCTTACCCTGCTTATACAAATTTCAGCAGACGATATCAGTAAACTATTAGATTCTTTATATTCAGTTCTTAATATACCAAACGATATAAACTCTCCAATTAGCTTCTTACATTTGTCTTTTTAAGACTATCTTTTAATAACAAACAGCGTCTTCTATATAAATAAACAAAAGATACATACTATAATTACATTATACAGTCTTCAGCTTATAAAATCCAAGCTTAAACAGAATATATACAAACTGCAAAGTTACAGAACATAATAAGAGAATATAAAGTCTCAGAGAATTGATAAGTATATTACAGCTGATCTAAAATACATCTGTCAGTTCTGGATTCATCATCTAAAACATAACAAGAATCTGATTTCTGATTATAATATTCTCTCTTTTCTCCGGGAGCACATTCTTCACTGGTTGGAGACACTGGCTCTTGTAGAAGAAATCTTAAAAACAGTAAGACTAATAAGTACTTTACAATTAAAAATATAGATAAGCTTTTTAGATTCTTCTGTTTTATAAAGGGTTAGCTAATAATCCTTCTAGAAATCTATAAATACTAAGTTATTAGACTTTCTGTATAATACAGATAGACTTGTTCGTCAGAACAGTTATATAGCAGGAATTGCCCTACTGCAACTTTACTATATTAGACTTATATTCGCACCGAAAAGAAATATTATTAAGAATACTTTCTACAGCAAAGTTATAGGACAACAAATACAGCTTACAGAGGTGGAAGAATCTTAAAGTCCTAATCTACAGACATTTAAAGACTATTCCTATTCAGTCAGCTCAGTGGTCTTATCACCGGACGGGCGCACGCTGGCGTCGGGCTCGGACGACGACACTATCAAGCTCTGGGACACAGCCACAGGCGTCGAGCAGCGCACACTGACGGGCCAATCTACAGACATTTGAAGGCCATTCCAGCTCAGTCAGCTCGGTGGCCTTCTCGCCGGACGGGCGCACGCTGGCGTCAGGCTCGGTAGACGACACTATCAAGCTCTGGAATACAGCCACGGGCGTCGAACAGCGCACACTAACAGGCTATTCCAGCACAGTCAGCTCAGTAATCTTCTCGCCGGACGGGTGTATACTGGCGTTGGGCTCGGACGACAATACCATCAAACTCTGGGATACAGCCACGGGCGTTGAGCAGTATATATTAACGGACTATTCTAATACAGTCAGCTCGGTGGTCTTCTTACCGGACGGGCACACGCTGGCATCGGGCTCGGACGACGATATTATTAAATTCTGAAATATAATTATAGATATTAAGTAGTATATACTGACGGGCTATTCTAGTTCAGTCAGCTCGGTAGTCTTCTTACCGGACAGGCGCACGCTAATATCAGACTTAGACGACGATACCATCAAACTCTGAGATACAGCTACAAACATCAAACAGTATATACTGACAGACTATTCTAGCTCAGTCAGCTCAGTAGTCTTCTCGCCGGACAGATACACGCTGGCATCGGGCTTACTAGACTGTATTATCAAGCTCTGAAACACAGCCACAGATATTAAACAGTATATACTAACAGGCTATTCTAGTACAGTCAGCTCGGTAGTCTTCTTACCGGACGCCAGTTATTCTATTTCTATCACGGATTCTTAGATCTCTCTACGAGGTGAAAAAGCCCTATAACTTCCTTCTAACTATTGTTATTTTATATATTTTACTATTACAGATACTATGCTTGCCCTTGGATTAAAAAATAGGCATGTTCTAATCATAAGATTTGATTTTTTATAGAAGTATATCTTTATATATACTCCACTCCACTCCCTTATTTCCTACTCTCTTTATAAAAGAAGGGCCTGGGATGTGCAACGCCTTTATACTATTATTTGATACGACCGTCCCGTGAAATCTAGATTATTTGTAATCAGGCCACTTTTTTTGCCACTTATAGAAGTCTAGGTGTTTCTATAGATTACCGTATACAGTACATGTTATCACAGTACACTGTAACCTTGCAGAGCATTGTTATTCCATCAGGCTTCCAGATCATGTTTAGTGTGGTTTCATCTTGGGGCTGCTGAAACAATCGAAGAGTGTAGGTAGTGACTTCGGTATCCGGAAGCCCTGTACCTCCCAGTCTGTCCCTACATCCCAGTCTATTCCTGCTCTCCAGTCTGTCCCTACTCCAGTCTGTCCCAACTCCACAGTCTGTCCCTACCTCCCAGTCTGTCCCTACCTCCCAGTCTGTCTCTACCTCCCAGTCTGTCTTTATCTTCCAGTCTGTCTCTACTTCTTAGTTTATACCACCTCTGCAACTTATTAAATAAAAGTATATTAAAATTTACTGCATTTATATAGATGCTATAATAATAATTAGCAATCTGATTACTGCGGGCTGCTCTATTACTCAGTCTTAATAATTAAAATATATATTATATAACTAAAGATAAATTTTGAGTCCTTAAATAAAAAAAACAATCTGAAGAATAAATAATTTCTTGATCTACTGGAATATACTATAAAAAAGCTATAATAGTATTAATTAAGACTAGTCTTTAGTACTTTTCAGACTATATATTCAAATTGTCATAGATAACCCCCATAACTATGGCGGATTGTTAACGATCTACCTACGCATCCTCCGCGCAATGGTCATAACGTCAACAACTTAGACCTTCTTCAGTATTTAACTTCTAGGACCTTGCTAGACCTTTAAAATAGCAAGAATTAGTCTAAAAATAAATAGACTGCTACTATTCTATATCTAACTGATCTTTTTCTTTACAATTCTAATCCTTTCTTTTTAATTATTTATAGAATATAATATATTACTGCAATTATTATATTCAGATAGCAGTTTAAAATCCGAAACTTTTTCTACTACTGATAGTTTATTATCTTCTGTACTGGATTTTTTAGTAGAGAATCTTACTACAGTTAGAGATACTATTAGTCGACTATAAGATTATCAGCAGTTGTAAAGATAAGTTGCTGAATTACAGCAGAAAATTTAATATAATAATATTAAATTAGTACTAAATCAGTAATAGAAAACTTCTTCTCTCTTAAATAAATCTAAAATAAATATTAAGATTAAAGATATTCTATAATTTAAATTTTTCTTTAATATACAGAAACACCAGAAGTAGTTTTATAATTTAGATTATAATTTTTAAAAGATATTATCTAAATTTTATAATAATTATTATAAAATTTTTAAGACTGTAAGCTATATAAGTATAATCTGTCAGCAGAGATAGTATTATTATTTTAAAAAATTATCATCAGATTAAAAGAAAAATATTAGCTATTTATAGTCTGTTTTTTTTAAGTAGATATTTTTTTTATTTAAAATACTGCTATCTTTAAACCTAATATAATAAGCTAGTTAGAAAGAGCTTAATAATAAAATAATTAAGATTTTTATAAGTTCTATACTTATTTTAATACTTTAGAATAATATTTTTTTAGAGCTATTAATAAAAAATATAGTTATATTTTTTTTATAAAACTACTTCCCGATTTCAGCTGCTATATTAAAAAATATATATACTAACTATTAGAAGAATAAAATAAGATAGTATCTCTTACTATTTACTATTAGAATCTATATATATAATAATAAAAATATAAATAAGAATCTAACAAGTCTAATATATTATAAAAACAGACATAATTTTATAAGAATATTTAATTTTTTAATTCTAAAACTAATTATTCTGATTTAATTAGAAAAGTTTTATAATACTTTTTATATAATAGTACTAAGCATCTTACTAACTAATATTTTTAAAAAAAAAAAAAATTAGCTCGAATTTAAGAACTGCAAGCTAAAGAAAATAATATAGAAAAATAGAATAGACTAAGACCAACTCTTCTATTTTAATTTTATATTATAAAGTAGAAACAGCCGATAAGATATTAATACTAATATAAATTCTTTATATTAGAAAAATCTATACAGATATTAATAGCTGTGCGGTATATAATCTAGTTAATATTAAACTTATATAATAATATTTTTTTTTAAAATTACTAAAATTCTTATTATAGTTTAAAGTTATTAATTATACTTCTATTACCAGCTATAGAATATAGAATATTTCTTTAGATATTACTAATTTAAAAAAAGTACAACAGTACTTTATCAGACTATATATTACTATTACTTAAAATACTCTAATATTATTTTTTATAACTACTTTATTTAACTATAAAATCTATTTATTTTTCTAGAGCAAGTAATAGTAGTTTAAATTTAATTAAATCTAAAAACTAAGTTTTTAAAATTTTATTAAAACTTACTAAAATTTTATTTATATTTATACTGTTGTTAAAGTTTTAGAGAAACTATAGCTCTTAGATAATAATAAGAGATTAGAATCTTCTTAAACTAATTCTATTCTACTAAAGCTGGTTAAATTTGCCGATATTTTTTTCTCTAATTAATCTAAAATTCTTTCTGAATATTATAATAAGAATTATACTATTAATCTTTTTAAAAATAAATTATCTCTGTTTAGACTTATTTACTCTCTTTTAGAAAGAGAACTCTTAGTATTTAAGAATTATATTAATAAAAATACTACTAATAAAAGAATATATTTATTTAAAAGCTCTATAGAAGCCTCTATTCTTTTTATATCTAAAAAAAATAAAAGTTTATAACTATATATAGATTACTATAGACTTAATAAAATTATAATAAAAAATTAATATCTATTATTTTTAATCTTTAAAATACTCAACTGATTAGCCGGATATAACTATTTTAATAAAATTAATATTTAAAATATTTACTATCACATCTATATTAAAAAAAAATAAATAGAAAACTATATTTTATATATAATATAATTA
>WOUI01000375.1:0-34364 GCA_012184565.1 Aspergillus floridensis | reverse complement strand
CCTCAAAACTGCTCGACTCATACTCGGCATCAGCTTCGTTTCCTACTTCCCCCCTCTCTCCGTATTTTCTCCTTCTCTCTCTTCTTCTTTCTCATTTGCCCCCCCCCCCCCCCCCAGCCCCCATCAAACAAATCATTACCACTCCTCCCGGTGGGCACGTTACCAGCTTGATCGACTTCTAGTTCCTTTTCCGAGATTCTCCACACTAACCCTCCCGGGTTCATCTCGGCCTTCCCTGGGAACATCTGCTGGCTACCCTTTCCCTTCCCACCCACTCCCCTCCCCCCATCATCAAATTATCCTCCTCCACTCTCTTTCTCGACCCTTCCTCCAGCTTTTACCCTCCCGCCCCATCTTATCATCCGATCTCAAGGATCTTCGTCCAAACCTCTGCTGACCGCCCTCTTGCTGCTAACAATCCTCTCCTTCCTCTTGGCCTTGGCCTCCATCCATGTGTTTTTCGCATCGGATGCTGGCCCCCTTCCGTCCGCGGTAAACTTACGCGCAAATTCGCCCTCCCCTCGATCCACCCTCTCGATCCGCGCCTACGCTGTAAGAGATGGTGGCTCCGGCCTCAACAGGAGGTACCTCCACGGGCATTCAGCCTTCAGCGAGTCGCCAGCCTACCCGATCTTCCAGTACCCATCCTTCGCATTCTCACAATGTTCCCTTGAGCGCTCGGCGGTCCGCGCCCCTCGATTTGTCCACGGTAGAGCGACGCGGCCAATCCAATGCCCCCCGAGAACCAACCAAGCGAGTTCGGCCTCATGGATTAGAAGAGGCACCAACCTATCGTCCGACGGAGGAGGAATTCAAGGACCCTGAAGCATACATCCGCAGAATCGCGCCGGAGGCCAGTAAATATGGAATCTGCAGAATCATTCCCCCGGAAAACTGGCAACCGCCCTTCGCTATAGACACTGAGGTATGTTCGTTGCGTGCTTTCGTTGACGCGCTCCTCTTGTCCCTTGACTGTGACGAGTCGCGTGGGATAACGTGCCTCGCGAAGAGTGAAGCGGCTGACCAGATCACCCTCCAACAGCGTTTCCATTTCAAAACCCGTCGACAGGAGCTCAACTCGGTCGAAGGAGGTATGCCCCCGCGTTCAGCCACGTCTGCCGCCGGTGGAGCTCCGCAGTCCAGTTCTGACCCGGAGCCAGGGACTCGTGCAAACTTGAACTACCTCGATCAGCTAGCCAAGTTTCACAAGCAACATGGTACCAACCTCAATCGTTTCCCCAGCGTCGACAAGCGCCCCCTGGACCTGTATAAACTGAAAAAGGCAGTCGAGGTGCGTGGCGGGTTCGACTCAGTCTGCAAGATGAAGAAATGGGCGGAGATTGGCCGCGATCTAGGCTACAGTGGCAAAATTATGTCGTCCCTCTCCACATCACTGAAAAACTCCTATCAGAGATGGTTACAGCCGTATGAGGAATACCTACGTGTGGCTAAGCCGGGGGTCCAGCAACAACTGGAGCTTGAGCATGGTGGTCCATATACGCCGTCGCCCCACCCGTCGCCCATGCCCAAGAAACCAGCTCCATTAGAAAATAGCACCCCTTCGACAACGCCGCAGCCGATATCAAGCGCACCTGTCATTGCCTCGAGGGAGGTGGAAGCGACTCCAGAGAAACCCACTCCACCAGTTGAGCCTACACCGCCTCGGCCGATGGCTTCCGGTTTCACTGCGGTCAACACCTCCGGTGGCTTTACTGCCGTCAACCGGTCTCCGTCTTTTGTGGCGGTGAATAGCGCGCCGGCAGTGAAGCGCGAGGCTGATAATGGCTCACTCACTCCCAAGAGTGTAGCCGAACACCCGGGCAATGGTCACGGCGCTCCGCCCATGAAGCGCGCGATCAGTCACGAGAGTGGTTCTCAAACGGAGAGTGGCGAGCTCGATGCCAATGGCCGTCGCAGCAAGCGTCTTCGTAAAGGTATTTGTCGCTTGCCTGCGAGTCATTTGGTCCTAACTGACACAAACAGACGCGCCTTTGCCAACTGTCTCTGGGTCCCATATGAGTCTTCTCCGCCCTGCTCCACCCCGTCAACGCAAGACGGACATTCGGAAAAATGGAGATGTAAGGCCTTCTTTGGTGTACGGCTGCAGAGCCTTTGCTAATGAGTTCTAGAAATGTGAAGTCTGCGGTAAATCCGAAGACCGGCCATCGATCCTGCTTTGTGATAGTTGCGATCATGGATATCACAAGTCCTGCCTCGATCCGCCTCTCACCACAACTCCCGAGTACGATTGGCATTGTCCCAAGTGTCTCGTCGGCACAGGGGAGTTTGGGTTCGAAGAAGGTGGGGTGTATTCGCTCAAGCAGTTCCAAGAAAAGGCGAACACGTTCAAGCAAAAGTATTTCGCGTCCAAGATGCCATTCGACCCTGTCCTCAACACTCACAGACGCGAGTCTGAAGATGATGTCGAGCGTGAATTTTGGCGCTTGGTGGAGAGCTTGACAGAAACCGTTGAAGTCGAGTATGGTGCCGATATCCATTCGACCACCCATGGAAGTGGTTTCCCTACAATTGAACGCAACCCTCTCGATCCATATTCGGTCGACCCCTGGAATCTCAACGTGTTGCCATTCCATGGGGACTCGCTGTTCCGCCATATCAAGTCCGATATCTCCGGAATGACGGTTCCCTGGGTCTACGTTGGTATGTGCTTCTCGACCTTCTGTTGGCACAATGAGGATCACTACGCGTATTCGGCCAATTACCAGCACTTTGGTGCCACCAAAACCTGGTATGGCATTCCCGGGGCCGATGCGGAAGCGTTCGAAGACGCAATGCGGCAAGCAGTACCTGAACTGTTCGAAGGCCAGCCGGATCTTCTTTTCCAATTGGTCACCCTGATGCCACCCGATCAGCTCAGGAAAGCTGGTGTCAGAGTCTATGCTCTCGATCAGCGAGCTGGACAGTTTGTCATCACCTTCCCTCAAGCCTACCATGCAGGTTTTAACCATGGGTTCAATTTCAATGAGGCCGTCAATTTCGCTCCGGCTGACTGGGAGCCCTGGGGCGCCAGGGGTGTTTTGCGCCTGCAGGACTTTCGGCGACACCCGTGCTTCTCGCATGACGAGCTGCTCCTGACAGCTGCCGCCCGCGATTCGTCTATCACCACCGCCAAGTGGCTAGCACCAGCCCTGCAGCGTACTTGCGTAAGGGAATTGAATGATCGGGCCGCCTTCGCCGCACGCCATCGTGACGCCGCTCCGCACAAATGCGCACTGTACTCCGAGGACCCCGCAACTGGCGACTGCCAATTGAAGTTCGTTGTCGAGGAGAAAGACCTTCCCGAAGATGACTACCAATGCCATCACTGCAAGGCATATACCTATCTCGCGCAGTTCCGGTGCCGGAAGACGGGGAAAACCGTGTGTTTGCCACACGCCGAAACATACGACTGTTGCGGAGAATCACTAGCGCAACGACTACTTGGCCCGGATCACGTACTGCGTTACCGCATGAGCGACGAGACCCTGAAGGCCGTGGTGTCAAAAGTCCAGGAACGCGCCAGGATCCCAGAGGCATGGGGGGAGAAACTCGACAAGATCCTAGAAGACGAGCCCAAACCCCAATTGAAGGTCCTCCATAACCTACTAAGCGAAGGTGAGAAAATCCCATACCATCTGCCTGGTCTCCCAGATCTCGCGGCCTTTGTCCAGCGCTGCGATAAATGGGTTGAAGAAGCAACCAATTACATTACCCGCAAGCAGCAGAACCGGAGGAAGAACGAGAAGGCGTGGCGCAAGGGTACTTCCAAGGCTGCGCAGCTGGAAGAACGTGATCGTGAAGTTCGCAGAGTAGAAAACATCTACGCCCTTCTTACAGAGGCTGATAAACTGTCGTTCGACTGTCCACAGATGGCGGCACTGGAAGAGAAGACCCGCGAGATCGAGAAATTCCGCCAGGACGTTAACGTTGCCCTCATGAACCCCCACATCCGATCGGTCCAGGAAGTCGAAGATCTGGTGGAATCCTCTCGCAATTTCAACGTGGAAATACCCGAGGTTGAAGGTCTCGAGCACATCCTCCGACAATTGAAATGGAAAGAAGACGTGCGCCGCAAGCGCGACCAATATTTGACCCTCAAGGACTGCCAGGAGCTGATTCTCGCCGGCGACCAGTTGAACTTACCAGACACCAACGACCACCTGATCTACCTCAAGGAACTCGCTCGCCTTGGTGAGGCCTGGGAAGCGAAGGCTAAAGAACTAATGGCCGTGGAATCCGTTCACTACCAGCAATTGGAGGCTCTCTCTGCGCAGGCGTCTCGCTTCCCTGTCTCCCCCGAGACCCTTGCCGCTGTAGATGCCATATTAACCAAACAACGTGAGGCGCAGAAGAGGATCCAGACCCTCTATGAGAAAAGCAAGGACCCGGATTACCGGAATCGTCCCAAATACAAGGATGTCCGAGAACTGATGGAGTCCTTGGAGGGATTGAACAGTCGGCCGACCGGCGCGATTGACCTAGAGCGGGAACAAAAGCGCCATGAAGACTGGATGCGCAAGGGAAAGAAGCTTTTTGGCAAAGCCAATGCTCCCCTGCATATTCTGAAATCTCACATGGAGTATGTGGAGAAGCGCAATTCCTATTGCTTCGATCTGGAAGATCGTTGCCGGCCTCCTGTCGAGCCTGCGTCGCGAGACAACAGCCCAGATGGTCTGCTGGAGAGCAATCCCGCTCCCAGCATGTGGGGCGGGGGGAAATCACGCAAGCGAGATGTGTTCTGCATCTGCCGACACTCCGAGGCAGGCATGATGATTGAGTGCGAGGTCTGTCATGAGTGGTGAGTTTACTGTTTTATAGGTACTCTGGATCTTGTCCTAACGTTGGCCATAGGTATCATGGAAAGTGCTTGAAGATTGCCCGCGGAAAAGTCAAGGAATTCGACAAGTACACTTGCCCGATTTGCGACTGGCGGCAGAAAATTCCTAGGGATGCTGCTCGTCCGAAGCTAGAGGACCTCCTCGAGTGGCAAGCCGAGATCCCCGGTCTGCCGTTTCAACCCGACGAGGAAGAGATCCTGGACAGTATCGTCAATCAAGCAACCACGTTCCGCGACTTCCTCCAGAGCTTCACGAATGCTGCCTGCACGACTACCGAGGAAGTTCCCACGCTGATCTTCTACTTGCGCAAAATCGAGGGAGCGGAGGTTCTGTTGGCGTACGAAACGAACTTCTTCCGTCAGGAGATCCACAAATGGGCACCTGTTGCACCGGAGGCCCCGCCTATCCTGGAACAGTCACTTTCCACCCGCAAACCTCGGCCGACCAAGCAGCAGAAGATCATGGCACAACTTGGCGTGGAGCGACCCGAGGATCTCCCTCCGCATCTACGCTCCAAGCAGCCCAACCCAGTCAAACGAAAGTCCATTGATATCACTACGGGTCGGCCTACTCTACTTCAGGCCTCTCCTGGCGGCGGTGACGGCTCCAATTCGGAGTCAGGGCCTACCTTGACCATGGGCGATCCGCAGAACCCGCCGTATCCTTTCTCTGCCAGCTACACTCTCTCTGCGTCGGACTCGACGCCGGCTTTTGCGCCGGGATCCTCGGCTTTCTTGCCCCATGTCTCCTCGGCAGACTCGCCGTCGTTCCCTCCTCGATCGCCTCCCCTTCACCACTCGGGTCTGGATACGTCTCTGTTCAGCTCCCCGCGGTATACTCGGGATCATCACGACGGCCCTCCTGGGGTTGTTGACTCTCAGGATCCCTTCGACAGTAGTCCTCGGCAAAACCTGGACGATGTGTTTGCCGATCTCACTAACCAGGACACCGAAGGAGATCAGGAGGCGGAGCCCGAGCCCGAGCCCATGGAGAACACACATGCCAACGAGGCACTGGAGGTTCTTGATGTGAGCAACGGCGAGAGTCATTCTGAGCTTCCGGATGACGAGTCTAGTGATGATAAAGTCAATGGCCACGTGGAGGTGGACGACATTGAATAAGCGCGCTATTTCCCCCTCTTCTTCCTTTCTTCTCTCTTCCTTCTTAGATTCCTTGACCTTGCATTCAGGCATTCGGCGGCGTTCCGAAGTTTTCATCTGGTGGTTTTCTGTGTGTGGTTCATGAATGAGTAACGGTGTTGACGTGTCTGGGGTTTGATTTCGAGTACTACGGTGCTTTAATACTTGTTGTTATGGACTCGGTGTATTAAAAGGACCAGGCGAGCAGGGTCTCATCCATGCGTTGTTTGTTTCGTGTTTGTTATTAATGGCCTGAGCGCCCGATGTACAATGTCAAGTTCCTATCTCTTCATGGTATTATCATTCTCAGACTGCCTCGTAGTCTTGTATACCCGTGCTTGTTCGTATACCGTGCTAGTTCATCGTATGACCCGTGCATCTAATCCAGGTCTTGATCCAGGCTACATAACGCCACAACAGTCCACCACTCTTCAGGACTAAGTAAATCACTCGACATCAGCATACGCACTTAACGCCGACTGGCCCCCGGTATGTATGAACAGCACATTCACCGCGTCGCCGGGCTTCTCCGCGAGCTTCCCAGGCCCAGTTTCAAACTTCCCCCTCCCCCTCCTCCGCCGCCAATCCTCCTCCAACTCGCCCGACCCCACCCAATGCATCATCGCCCGCGCCACCTTTGCCGTATACACGGGGTCGAGGACGACGGCCTCGGTGCGCGCCATCACATTCATGGCCTGCTTGGTCTCCGCATCCAACACCCCGTACCCGGTACCCACGAACCGCTCCTCGACCGTCACATCCGCCGCCGTGATCTCGCGTTGCGGATCATCCAGCCCGATCAACGCGGCCGCCTGCCGCGCGAACCGCAGCACGCGCTCCTCGTGGTAGGCCTTTGGGCTGGTGGGCGAGGTGAGCACGCCGACAATTTTGCGGGGGGGGCGGTGCTGTTGCTGCTGCCGTGCTGCTGCCGCTGCTGCTGCGGTTGTTTGTGATTGTTGTTCCTCCATCTTCTCGAGCAACTTGAACCCCGCAATCAATCCACCCAGGGTACTTCCGCTCCCGCAGGCGACGAAGATATAGTCGTACCGTGACTTCGGCCAAGATTGGGCTTGCTGTGGGGCGCTGGCGTCCTGGGATTGTTGGAGGGCCTCCTGCTCCTCCTCCTCCTCCTGCGCGGCAATCTCAAACGCACAGCGCGCGTACCCCAATCCACCGAGGGGATGCAGACTGGCTCCCGAGGGGATCCAGTAGGGGATCTTGCCCTCGTGGGTGCGGAGGGTGTGCATGATTGTTGCGATGGGGTCGGGGCCGTTGTCGTTGGCGGGGTTGGCGTTCGTTGCTTCTTTGCTGGTGTTTAAGTCCCCATTCTTGACCCGGGGGCCTGGGGGGGCAGCTACATTCGCCGAGTCGAGCAGTCTGACGTCTGCGCCGAGCAGCTTGGCGATCTGGACGTTGCCGGTGCCTGCGAAGGCGCGCGGGTCCGCCGCGGTGCGCCATCCGCCGCCGGTGGTCTTGTGGAGGCAGAGCACGGCGGAAAGGTTGAGGTGGGTGGCTACGGCGGCGACTTGGACGGTATGGTTGCTTTGGAGGGCGCCTTCTGTTATTAGTGTTGTTGTTCTCCTCTTGGTGGTGTTGGGAGTGTTGGGGCTTGGTGGAGCGCTTCCCCGCTCGGGGCTGGGGCCCAGTTCCCCGTATTGCGGGATGGGCGAGAGGATGTCCGGAATGAGGTATTCGAGCTTGCGGTATTTGTTGCCGGAGCAGGCGAGTGGGGAGGCTTGGTCTTCGCGTTTGGCGTGCAGGGTTATTTGGGTTTGGGGTCGGGGGTTGGGGAGGAGGTGTTTGGTTATGGCGGGGAGAGGGTGGATTGGGGATGGGTGGGGGTAGAGGAGGGGATGGCGGGGGATTTGGGCGAATGCTGGGGGGAGGGTTAAAGGTGCCATTGCCAGTTTGAGGTTTAGTTGATGGATGTTTTTTGAGGTGGTGAGGTTGAGAGGTGAGAGAGGTAGTATATAATGGATGTCTGCGGAGTCTCCGTCTGCGGGGTTCAACCTGAAACTTAGGATTGCGGTTTCCCAGGAAGCTGAAAAGAAAGGGGGGTCCGGGGGTTCTCCCCCGGGAATAAACAGGAGGGGAATTGGAGTGGGAGTAGTGGGATTGGGATAGTTTGTACTTTAGTTGTTGGAGAGGAGTAACTATACATCATACTGAAGTTAAAAGGATGGACACGATGGCGGTGAGATTCTGCCGCGATGATGTCTTAAATGGCAATCCAGTCGGTGAGGGCAGAACTTATCGATATCGACGACATCGACGACGAGCATCGTTGTTACGCTGCCAAGTCAACGCCCACCAAGCTCACTATGCCAGCCCTCAATCGGAGTCTCTTCAGATATCTCGCTCAATCCCTCCAAACACATCACCGCTTCCTCGCCGGTCGCATCACCCGCCCGGAGGAGACTCCGATCTACGTCATCGGCAACCCGTCAGCGGACGTGGACTCGATCATCTCCGCGCTGGTGTATGCCTACTTTGCCCATCCACGCCCTCACATTCCCCTCATCAATCTCCCCGACGTCCCCTCCGGCCCCGAGCTGCGACGTCTTCGCCCGGAATTCCTCGAAGCCCTGCACCTAGCCACGCACCCCGCGGCCCCGACCGAGCAACCATGGGAGATTGAGGCGGACACCACCGCGGACCTCCTCCGCAGCCACCTGCTCACCGTCGCCGACTTCGCCGCCCACCTCGCCCACCTCGCCCACTCCAATGCTGCTGATACCCCGTCCCTTGTCGACGCCGTCCTGGTCGACTGGAACGCGCTGCCCAACCGCTCCCCCTCTCAAAAGGGCCAAGGCACGCTCCCCGGCCTCGAGGCGATCACCTTCAACGTCGTCGGCTGCATCGACCACCACGCCGACGAAGACTTCCTGCCGCCCATCGCGGCCGACCAGCCGTTCCTCATCCAGCCCACGGGCTCCTGTGTCTCCCTGGTAGTGAGCATGTTAGAGCGAATGGGCCGGTGGACGCCGCACCCTCTTTCCTCCTCCTCCTCCACCACCACCACCCCATCCCCCCAGAACCCAACCGCCGACACCACCCCGGAAGAACTAACAACCGCCGCCGCCCACGAGCATCAACTCTCCAAACTCGCCCTCGCGCCCATCCTAATCGACACAGCCAACTTCACCGCGAAGGAGAAAGTCACCGACGCCGACACGCTATCCTACAGCTTCCTCCGGGCGAAGATCAACAGCACAAACTGCCAGCAACAGCTCGGGTCCATCGCCGTGGGCATCTCCTCCGGCGAGAAGCTGTGGGACCACCACGCGTTCTACCGGCGGATCGCGACGGCCAAGGAAAACAGTCTGGAGCTGTTGACCGTGCCCGAGGTGCTGGCGAGGGATTATAAGGAGTGGGTGGAGGTTCCTTCTGCCTCTCCATCCTCTTCTGCTGCCGATGGCAGCAGTAAGGATGGGGACGACCACGCAACAATCAAGATCGGAATCTGCTCGGTCGTCAAGTCGCTGCCCTGGGTGATTCGGAAGGCCGACTCCAACGCCTCGCCTGATCGGTTTCTGGACGAGCTGGTCGCGTTTGCACGCCACCGCGGCCTGGATATCGTCGTGCTGATGACCGCGTTTGCCGGGCCGGCTGCTTCTGCTTCTGCTTCTGCGTCTCCCTCGTCGCCGGGAAAGTCAACGGGGAAGGAAGGACGGTTCCACCGCGAGATTCTCGTCGGCGTGCCCTCTTCCTCTGCGCGCAGGCCCACCGCCATCGCGGCAGCGGAGGCATTCGTGCAGCGAGGCCGGAAGGAGCTGGGGCTGGAGAAGTGGCGGGCGCTGCTGGACGAGGACGAGCCGGTCGTGCAGATGTGGTTGGACTGCATGGAGCCCGACGGCAGCCACAAACACGAAGACATGTGGAAGGGGGTGTGGGTGCAGGGCGATGTGACCAAGAGTCGGAAGCAGGTTGCCCCGTTGATTAGGGAGGCGGTCCTTGCTGTCTGACGCAGTCATTATCGCCATCGCTCTCGCTGTGCGTGGTGGGTGCGTTTCTTGCGGTGTATATATCCCCTGCATTTAGACACATCTATAGTATTGTATAGCATAGTGGTATTATATAGGATAGTACAGGACAGTCTAGCATAGTATATAGCTACTAATTCCCTAGTAAATCCCAATTCGAATGTGAAGAAGATTCATGTGTGTGTATCTATGTGACCAGCCGTAGATCATTCAGACATCATACAATAGTACAAACAAAACAGGGCACAGAAAGTACAGGTAAGATGAGGGAAGGTATGCAATGCGACGTTTTTTGCTTGCTTGTGTGCTTGCTTTGCGTGCTATAGAAGCGGAAAGGAATCAAGACGAAACCGAGTAACGCCGCACAATGGGAAGATTTTTGGGGAAGGGGGGGGGGAATTATGATTATATAATTCCCAAGGGAAGGGAAGGGAAACAATCCCGAATGCAATGCAAAAAAAGGAGAGGATAAGCAACAAACACAACAGGGTGTGACTTGCCCCCTCTCCCCTCCGAGCAAGAAATAATGTACATCCTGCAGCAGTGGAACACGTGGTACAGAGCGTAGATGCAAGTGCAGTGAAACAAATGCAAGGGTGCAACAGAAAAGCAAAACCCCAACCCCGGGGCTTCAGACGATGCGATCTATGCTGGATGTAACCATCAAAGTAAGGAAGACAGTAAGAAAAGGATATGCACGTTTAGTTGGGTTGCAAAGGAATCGCATGGGTAATGCAACAGTCGGGATAAAGTTACTGATGGAGGGTAAATTGCTACGTCAGTAGCATTCCCATTCGCAGAACACACACCATCGCGCAACGCGGTCGGCGAGAACCAACCCCCGCCAGATACCTCGTTCCCCAATCTTGATGACCGTCTCCCACACGCTGCCATCCGCCGTGGCGTCCGTGGCGGAATCGGCCAGGCTGTTGGAGCTGATCATGTGGTCGGCTTTGCGCGTCAAACGCAGGATCTTGCCCGAGGGAGACTGGATGGCCAGCTTGGCCGGCTTCTCCCGCCCGGACAGCGAGCGACCGGAGGAGATGGCCGAGGTGGAGGCCGAGAACTCGTTCGAGACGGCGGAGACCGACGATCCTCCCGCGGAGCTGGACACCATGCTCAAGGCACTGGCCGGCCGCGAGTAGACGGACGGCGACACACGACCACCACTGACCCCGAGATCGCTGCCGCCCGGTTGGTAGGGGGATGAAGCGGGGTGTTGGCGCACGGCAAACACAAAGGTATTGCTCACGGCCAGCTTGGCGCACTGCGGCTGGATGATGTATAGATCGTGCCGTTGGGCATGAGGGGTCGGATGGCGTAGCACGAAATCGTAGGGCGGATTGTCTCCCGTGTGGATGATAGGAAGGGCAAGAGCCAAGGGATGGGGGATGTCTCGGCTGGAGTGCATGAGCCCCTTCTTGCCTGCATAGATCTTGACCATGCCTTGTCCCTCATCGCCCGGTAAGACCGCCTTGACGGTGACCCGTTTCTGTCCATTGATCCAGTCAGGCTGGACGAGAGCCCGTTTGCGCACCGTCTCTCCGTTCTCGAAGCAATCGCCATCCGCATCGCAGGCGAAGCCGGGCGCTTCGACTTCGGCTGCGCATTCGACGTCTGCGGGAACGAGAAGACGGATCTGCATGACCTCGAGTCCCTCGATCCGGACCACGCTGGTATCATAGTCTGGGAACTGCATGTTTAGCTTGAAGTACGGCGGGCAGGCGGCTGGAAGAGCCATCAGGACATCGGGCGAGATGGGTGGGCAGATGTGCTGCTCATGGGGCGAGAGCGGAAGGTGAGTGTAACAGATCTCTAAAGGACGCGCTAGGAAGTACCAACTCTCGGCCACGGAAGTGTTGTTGGTGACGAATAGATTCCTTTGCGGATTGGTAGGACTGGCTAGAGAACAATCCATGATGCGCCATTCACCATCCACGAGGACTGAGTTCCACCAATGGTTCGCGCGTGCAACGCCGTCGTATTCGTGCAATTCTCCTGGGGTTTTCAAGAAGCCTCGAATGACTTCGGCATGAAGACCAACGGCGGCACACATCTCCTTGACCAGAAACGCAACCTCTTGAGGGCTTCCCCGTTTCGTCTGTAGTACGCGTTTCAGGTCAATCCCAATCTCTTCAACCGGCTCATCCCAAGCAATCTTCTCGCTAACCCAGGTGAAGATAGCCCGCAACCGTTGAATATCACTCTTGTACGGACGACACACATACCCATGGGCAAGGCTGGCCGGATTCGTCATTGGTGGCAGACTGTTGACGAAGCGGGCGCTCTTGTCGACCAGACTGAGATTGAAGGAGCCAAAATTGTTGGGTTCGCTGATGGGCAACCCATCAATGCTTTCGTCACCTTCCGCGGTCTCGTTGAGTTCCTCCACCGCGTAGATGACTGGGTGGTCCATCATTTGGCATCGCTCCGCTCTCTCAACCCGCTCATTGTGACTCGGAGAGCTGGCGCGGTTGACATCACGCCGCACCTGCACCCAATCTATGGCAGAGGCACTTCCTGCATCCCGAGCCGAGTCCCGGCTAGATTGCAAGGCACGGATCGGCGAGATACCTCGCCCTTTGGAGGGGGAGAAAGTACCACCGCTCTGACCAACCGCAATGCTACTCCGAGCGTTAGCTGCTCCCGTCTTCGCCGACTCGAAGATTTTCTTGAAGAATCCTGGTTTCTTGGCCTTTGGAGTAGACAGACCCCCAAGCACCCCTGCGGTCTCTTCCGGTGCAGCTTGAGCAGCAGACCATGGAATGGCGGAAGACGCGCCCTGTCGAGAGGTATTGTGGCTCGAATGATATGATATCCCTGTGAGTGGCGTCTCAGGTCTAGATACCCGAGATACATCGCTGAACCCTCGAGAGCGGAACGTATCAGTCGCTGTGTTTGGTCGTTCAGCTGGTGTCATTCTCCTAGCGTAGCTTCCGGCACTTGTCGCGCTAAATCCACCAGCTGATGGACCGCTCATCACACTGAAATTGGTTCGCTCAGTACTTGCTGTGAGACTGGTACTGATGCTTTGCACCCCGCTCGAGGAAGTCGTGGTGCTCGACTTGTTTGTGTAGCTGCGATTGAGTACATCCTCACGGAGGTCCTGTCCTGATCGTCGTCCTCGAAGATATGGATACTGTGCCGGAATCGAATTATGTCGGCTATGGTACGGGACGCCTCTTGGAGGAGGCGCTGGAGGCTCTTCGTCCTCCTCTGGCTGAATCTCCTCCGAGCCCTGTCGATTCTGTTCCTGCATCTGACGGAGGCGGCTCTCCATTCTTTGTACATAATTGTTCAACTGCGGAGGGCCATCCGGATAGGGATCATGCGTCCAAACGCTGTTCCTATGTTTCTGACTCCCAGGTTGTTGATATTCCTTGTACCCGTCGAATCCCATGGATGTTACGGGTCGGTTGGAAGTTCGCAAGGGTCGACTCTGACTCAATCCTTCATAGGCATCTGGTGACCAGGGGTTATTGAACAGTGGCTGTGTCTGTGGCTGTGGGGATGGTGATTGTGTGCTTCGAGACAGCCCCATATCCTCCAGAGAAGTCATAACATCCTCCATTGCATCACGGAGAGGAGAGGGCGTAAGACCGCGGCCCTCAGAATGGGCAGCAGGCGATGGTGTCCTGGGCATGGTAGCATAATGATCACTCATATCCAACCGCGATGGGACAAGAGGCCCAGGAGATGGCTGTCGATGTACCGCCACGCGATGCGGAGGCGGGGGCGGAGGCGGAGATTCTTCCCGTTCTTGCAGCTGTAAGGGCGAAATCTCTCGGGAAGATCGCCCGGGTATTGCTATACCGTGCCGATCGGGATATGGGGAGGGCATGTAGTCGTAGTCGGCGGGGATATGTGGAGACGCGGCATGAGATGGAGGAGTGGAATGCATTGTCGTTCGCACAGGAGGGATCAGTGGCATGTGAAGCTCGGGATTATCAGACGGGTAAGGCGATACAGCTCGAGACGGGGGTCTGTTGCGGGGACTATCGGAAGGATACGGTGATACTGCTCGAGACGGGGGTCTCATGCGCGGGTTATATGGTGCCGGAGCGCTCGATGACAGGAGCGGATCAGGCTCAGCTGGAGGACGAGGTGACGCTGCGCGCGATGGAGGCCGCGACCGCGAGGGCGGCCTCGATACAGAGCTCCGATGCTTGACTGCGGTGGTTGGCGTTCGCAATGGTTTTACCTTTCCAGAAAGGCTGCCATCCCGGGGTGGCGTTTGTGGAATAGAGCTTGCCATCCCGGGGGAAGACGACATGCCGCCACGAGACAGCTCACCGGTTGGCGCAAGAGCTTCCCTATGGGCTTGAAATGGTTTCCGGAAAACGGTCTTCGTCTTCTTCGGCGCCGAAGTAGGGTTCGTAATCGGAGACACTGTTGCGGAAATCATGGGGCTTGTCGACCTAGTCACAGGCACAAAGTCCTCCCCAAGGACCTCGACGAAGTTGGATGGGAACAGACCCATCATGCGCCTGTCGCGCCGTAATCGACCCATCCACCATTGTCCATCTCCTGCGTTCAAACATTCGATAAGATCACCTTCCACAAACCCCAGATCACGTTTTGTTTCGCCTCCCCACGAGTATATGGCTCGACACCAGCATGGAAACCTGGCGGGGAGTTGGGGGGCGGCGGGCGCCATTGCGACTGCGGTTCCCCACGAACCTCCGACTGTATCGTGGCAGCGACCGGTATAGTGCGAGTCAATTAAAGATTAACTTAGGCTTGGTATCACGTCAATGGACAAGAATATTCCTGGGGTGAATGAGGTGGAACCGGAAAATACAAGGCAACAAGACGAGTCTAGTCCAAGGTGCGCTGTGGGTCAATCAAGCAACGATAACGAGAACATCAAGAACAATGAGGTGGAGCTGCAAACCCAAGCATGGTAGACTGCAAGCCGGTGAGATGGAATGATGTATCAGATTCCAGGGGCAGTGGGCTATGGGAATGCGACGGGGAAAGAGACTGCTCTCATGCAGTAGCACTGGGGAAGCAGGGCGCCTCGGTCATAACAGGGAGGGAGAAAGACCGAGGACACGGCGCGGGAGAGAAAGGGTGTGGGGAGGGGAAGATGGGATGAATGCAAAAGAGCGATTAGGAGAAGACAAAATTCAGAAGACGAGCAGGAGCAATAGCGAGAGCGAATAGCGACAGAGAATCTCGACACGGCGGAGGGAGAGAGGTTTGATTGGGATATTGTGAGAGAGAGAGAGAGAGAGAGAGAGGGAGAGAGAGAGGGACGACGGGAGCTGAAGTGAACGGTGAGGCCCGATCGATGTTTTGGTGTTTACGTGGGCACCCGATCGGGTTTAGTGGGCAGCTTATCGATAAGCTTATTGCGCACTGTCCCGGTGGTTCAACTCGCCGCCGTCGGTTTCATTCATTCGTCTCCAGCTTCTCTTTCGTCTCTGGTTCCCCTGATTGCTGTTTGACGCCTTATCTACGATCCATGGTTCCTTTCTCCCCTGCTCCACTAAGCTTGTCTAAAACCAAAAACACCATCAGGGGTCCAGACTTTTAATACAGCCTAAGAGAAGCAAGCACCACGCCGTTGCTTTCGGAACTCGTACCACAAAACACTGAACCCTGCAAATAATTACACTATCAGACTCTGATGAAAACTGGAACAAAGGCCCGAAAACAACCCATTATCAAGCGTTTGTCCTGCTCGAGCCGAAGATGACGCGCAACGAGTCCTTCTGCGCTACCTTGATCGGTGGTTGTTGCAAACCTATATCTGGAGCAAATTGCTCAACAGCCACGGAGCTCATGTGCTAAACGTTGTGCATGCCCGGCTAGGCAGGAATGCTGCCAATGTTGTTCAATTTGCGGGCGCAAATCAAGCACAAGGGAGTCTCTCTGACAAGCACGTCATGAGACAAGCCTTGAAGCTTCGAGGGTAGTCTTATGATCGTTCTATGTTTCCTCTCATTGATGCTTTAGCTTTGGCCCCGATGTCAAGGGCAGTTCGTGAAAAACCAGTTTGGCCATCGATGCTTGAACTAGGGTCTTCCAGAATGTTGATTACTATATATCCCTGTGACCGATCTCCAGTCGTGACCGATTTGACCTTCATCACAAGAAGAACATTATATGTTTCTATGCTTCGCAGTCACGACCCGACCCTATCAGGAAGCAACCGGCTCTTTACGGCTGTAACAGTGCGGAGCCGTTAATGTTGACCAAACTTGATTAGAGAGGAGTTCTAGATTCCCATGGCCTGAGTCTGGAAGCCAGATTCAGGGCGGATTTCTGATGCCTAGTAGATGGACGCACCTCTCATTTGGCACTTTGGTATCGGGCCCACTGCAGTACGATGTAGCGACTCGAGAACCGGACCTCTTCATCAGGACCGACAAGGTACAGCGGAGATGTTATAGTGATGTGTCATTTATACAGCTCAATTTGGTATGTGGCGCATTAGTGCTGTCGATTGATTATGTTGCTTGATATGAGCTGTCACACAGAAATTTTGATCTTATCTGTGACACAAGAAACATTGGTCACTTCAGGAGGGTTGTGTTCGACCCTACCTTGAATTGAAATTGCTGCCGTTTTCCTTTGGTCAAAAGCAGGTTGTTTACGACACCAGTTGGGGAAGCATTTGCGAAGGCGAGTCCATGACGGCCGCTAAATGAAGGTTTTGACTACTAGGTGCGCAGAACGGGATACCTAACCAATGGAGCCTTCCTTGATCAGAAACAGAATATTCCTTATCAAACGACTACCCCGCCATTGCAGATGCGGAGGTTCAAAGAAGTCGACAGAACCAAAGTAGGTGGCAGCGACCGGTGTCGATTAACCTCTTTCTAAGATATTGCCCATCTTCTCTCTCGTGGTTTAAAGGCCAACATACTTGGCAACCAGGACAAATTGAGCTATAAGTACCCCGGATATCAAGTCCAGCAGCTTCCCGGAAGGTAACTTTCTGAGGAATCCTACAATGGCATATCCAATCTATCCGGCCACTGATGGGAGGAGAAACTCGGGTGCCTAGGGGTTGGAATACCTTCTCATTGTTAGCAAGAATGGTATTTCCCATGAGCTGCCGATGACTATGTCACGTACTCATCGAGGAAGAATTGCGCGCTGAGCATGGCTTGGTCGATATGAACCGTCATGCGATGACCAAGACAGCCCAGAGATTGCTTACTCCACGACAAGCAAATTGTTCTATGGGTTGTATCATTGTGGCTGTCTAGGCCAAGCTCATGACGGGCAAGTTATTTGATATTGTAATCATGATTCGAGCTTGGTTGTGGTCATGACATCAATAAGCCTTGCTAGTGACATTCCACGCCCCTGATTCAATTCATCGATCAGTCATATCTTTTGGCGGTGTCAACAAAGCAAGGCTGGTAAGCTCACCGTCAAGGCACGGACCCTGAGGTTTTAGGCATGTTTCCCGGCAAACTCCACAGATTCCGCCAAGCCAGAAATCTTACGGCCTGTGCCGTAGAATTTTGTGTCTCATGCTCCATGAGGAAGTAAAGCGAGGGGACTCGGGAGGAAAAGAGAGGACAGCAGCGGACAAGAGGAGAAGGTAGTAGTGATTAGTAGGTGCGGTGTCCAAACAACCGAAAGAAGGCATTGACACGTGATCGTATGCAAACTCCACGGGTTGATCGTCGCCAAATACGGTTTCAACGACTTTCCTCTGTCGGAATATACTTGCTTCGTCTTTCTTTGTCTTTCTTTACCCCCCCGCGCAAAGCCCACCCAGCCTTGGCCACGATGCGATCACTGGACCCTTAAGTTTACTGCAGCACCTTTTACCAAATACTTGGCTGCCTACGCTGGTTACCCTTCCATGGAAGCCGTGGAAGCAGGGGTTAAGACAATGGTACCTCACCCCTTGACGATCATGCTGCAAGTGTGCTGGTGCAGGGAGCCCACATACATTTCCTTCCGAAGGCAATTTAGTAAGTCTAGAATTCTCTATACTTGGAAGTATGGAGTCCCCACCAACCCCCTCGGATAGGGATACTATTCGACCCACAGGAACGGTGGCATCCGCTCACGGCTCCTCTTTCAGTTGCAAATGATATCGATATGGTACTAGCCATGAGGGGAAAAGGCGTACCATACAGGATTCGAGAACAATCCTGTCACTCGCTGCTGACCTCATGGTTTGCTGGATATGTGGCAATGCTACGCACTGGGGTCAACGCGATGGCATCAACGCTCAGATTTCGGCCCCCTAGATGCGTAGGGAATGCATCTTAACCAGTTCTGAACATGCCGCAGATGAGACACGCCCCCCCACTCTGGGATGCTGGGTAACTCTATCTCTGTATAAAGCTTGCCGCCCTTCAACATGGGGCCAACAAGTGTGGTGATTTCTGGCTCAACAACCAAATCTTGTTGGTGAAGATTACGCCGCTCCTAACAATGGAGGGCCTGTACCGTGTTTACCTCTTTGGAGACCAGACCAGCGACTTCGAAACAGGTCTGCGTCGTCTTATCCAAGCCAAAAACAATACCATCGTTCAATCTTTCTTCCAACAATCCTTTTACGCACTACGGCAGGAGATCTCGAAGCTGCCACCAGCCCAGCGCAAAATATTTCCCCGATGCACAAGCCTTATAGATCTGCTCGCCAGATACCGTGTATCAGGTCCGAGCCCCGTGCTTGAGAGTGCTTTTACATGTATTTATCAGTTGGGGTCTTTTATCAAGTAAGTATCATCATTTCCAGTCCCACAGCAATCGCTCTAATATGCCCCAAGCTATTATGGAGATTTGGGGAATGCGTACCCGTCAGAGGGCTGCCAGCTGGTTGGGCTGTGTACAGGGCTTCTCAGCTGTGCGGCTGTGAGTGCCTCGAGAAACGTCGGAGAGCTCCTGCCCGCCGCAGTTGAAACAGTATTAGTTGCCCTGCGGCTCGGACTATGTGTCCTGCGTGTTCGAGAGCTTGTCGACTCTGAAGCAAGTGCCTCGCCATGGTCCGCTTTGGTTTCTGGACTGAGCGAGGAAAGCGCCTCTAATTTGATCGAAGAGTATAGCATCAAAACTGTAAGACTATTGGCTCTCAACGTCATCAAAGTACTGACCATTGCAGGCGATCCCCCCGTCGTCAAGGCCTTACATCAGCGCAGTGAGTTCCAATGGAGTCACGATTAGCGCGCCACCACTTGTCCTTGACGCATTCATCGAGAACGGCCTTGCAGGGCACTACAAATATACGAGAGTGCTGATCCACGGGCCTTACCATGCTCCGCATTTATACGACAGCAGAGACGTGGACCGGATTCTGGAATCATTCCCCGAAGAACGTCTCGGGCATTACACCACACATATCCCTGTGTTGTCCAGCAATACTGGGACACCCATCGGGGCCAGCAAGATCAAGGAGGCTCTGCAGGTCGCCATTGAAGAAATCCTATTGCGTCGACTCTGCTGGGATAAGGTCACAGAGTCATGCATCTCGATCGTTGAATCAGCAAACAGCCAGTCATGCCAGCTTATCCCTATCTCTACCAGTGCCACCCAAAGCCTGCACACTGCTTTCAAGAAGGCCGGAGTCGCGAATATCTCGATCGAAACCGGAATCGGCGATGTATCTACAACAGAGAAGCCTAATTTGAGCGGAAAGACAGAATGCTCCAAAATAGCCATTATTGGTATGTCGGGTCGGTTTCCCGACTCCGAAAGTCCGGAGGCGTTCTGGGAAATTCTGCAGAAGGGCCTTGATGTGCACCGGAAGGTTCCTGCTGATCGCTGGGATGTTGAGGCGCATTATGACGAGACTGGCGCCAGACGAAACACGAGCAAAGTACAGTACGGTTGCTGGATCAAAGAACCTGGACTATTTGACCCACGGTTCTTCAATATGTCGCCAAGGGAAGCCCTTCAGGCTGACCCGGCTCAGCGCCTTGCTCTACTCACAGCCTACGAAGCTCTTGAGATGGCTGGTTTCATTCCCGATAGCTCTCCATCAACTCAAAGAGACCGCGTCGGAATCTTCTATGGGATGACCAGTGATGACTATCGTGAGATCAACAGTGGGCAAGATATTGATACCTACTTCATCCCGGGTGGCAATCGTGCCTTCACCCCTGGCCGGATCAATTATTACTTCAAGTTTAGTGGTCCCAGTGTCAGCATCGATACGGCGTGCTCATCCAGTCTTGCAGCTATTCACGTGGCTTGCAATTCTATCTGGAGGAACGATTGTGACACCGCTATTGCGGGTGGTGTCAATATCTTGACCAACCCGGACAATCACGCTGGTTTGGATCGTGGGCATTTCCTGTCTACTAAGGGTAATTGCAACACGTTTGACGACGGCGCCGATGGATATTGCAGAGCCGACGGTGTTGGTACCATTGTGCTGAAACGACTTGAGGATGCAGAAGCAGATAACGACCCAATCATCGGCATCATCAACGGGGCATACACCAACCACTCCGCCGAGTCGGTCTCTATCACCCGCCCCCACGTGGGAGCACAAGCATTCATCTTCAATAAACTGCTCAACGAAGCGAATGTCGACCCGAAAGATGTTAGCTACATTGAAATGCACGGTACAGGTACACAGGCGGGAGATGCGGTCGAGATGCAGTCTGTTCTCGATGTCTTTGCCCCTGACTATCGCCGTGGCCCGACGCAATCCCTTCACCTGGGCTCTGCAAAATCCAACATCGGACATGGAGAGTCCGCTTCCGGGGTAACAGCACTTGTCAAGGTCCTCATGATGATGAGAGAAAACCAGATCCCACCTCACTGCGGTATCAAGAGCAAGATCAACCACAACTTCCCCACTGATTTCGCGAGGCGTAATGTTCATATTGCATTCCAGCCTACTCCCTGGAACCGGCCAGCTTCTGGAAAGCGCCGTGCCTTTGTTAATAATTTCTCTGCCGCTGGTGGGAACACCGCCCTCCTGATCGAAGATGGACCGATCCCTGAGACGACTAGTCAGGACCCTCGGTCATTTCACGTTGTTGCAGTCTCGGCTCGGTCCCAGAGTGCTTTGAAAAACAACGTCAACTCTCTAATCAAGTACCTGGACTCATACGCCAACTCATTCGGAGTTAAAGAGTCTGAGTTGGTTCCCAACGTGGCCTACACCACCACTGCTCGCAGGATTCACCACCCCTTCAGAATCACCGCTGTTGGCTCGACTTTGCAGAACTTGCGTGAGTCTTTGCATTCTGCCGCTCAGCGCGACACATTTGCCGCTGTCCCAGCGAAGACTCCAGGCATCGGCTTTGTCTTCACCGGTCAGGGAGCTCAATACACCGGAATGGGCAAAGAGCTATACAATACTTGTTCTCCATTCCGGGACACAATTGAGCATTTTGATTGCATCGCACAGAGTCAAGGGTTGCCTTCGATTCTATCTCTTGTCGACGGTACTATTCCTGTCGAAGAGTTGAGCCCAGTGGTTGTGCAGGTAGGGACATGCTGCGTCCAGATGGCCCTGATCAGCTACTGGAGTTCTCTGGGTGTCAAACCGGCTTTCGTTCTTGGGCATAGTCTTGGCGACTATGCCGCCTTGAATGCTGCTGGAATTTTGTCCACAAGTGATGCAATTTACCTATGTGGACGCCGCGCACAATTGCTCACCGAGAAATGCGAGGTTGGAACCCACTCCATGCTGGCAATCCGGGCTTCACTTGCCGAGATTAAGCACTTCCTCAAGGATGATATTCATACGATCGCCTGTGTCAATGCTCCGGCCGAGACTGTCATCAGTGGCCTTGCCTCAGACATCGAGGACTTGGCTCAGAAATGCTCAACTGAGAACGTCAAGGCAACCAAACTACGGGTCCCGTACGCGTTCCACTCCCCGCAGGTTGATCCTATCTTGGACACATTCGAGGCTATTGGCCAGGGCGTTACATTCCACAAACCCACAACTCCTTTCGTCTCGGCCCTCCTTGGTGAGGTCATCACAGAGGCTAATGCTCATGTTATCGGAGCTAAGTATCTCAAGGACCATTGTCGGGGCACTGTCAACTTCCTTGGGGCTCTCGAAGCTATTAGGCACGCAAAATTAGCCGATGACAAAACGCTGTGGGTTGAACTCGGTTCTCACACCATCTGCTCGGGGATGATCAAGGCAACACTTGGGCCCCAGGTGACCACCATTGCGTCTCTTCGACGAGAGGAGGATACATGGAAGGTCCTTTCAAATAGCATGTCTGCCTTGCACTTGGCGGGCATTGATCTGAACTGGAAGCAGTACCATCAAGACTTCAGCTCTTCTCATCAAGTACTGCATCTTCCTGCCTACAACTGGGATCTTAAGAACTATTGGATCCCGTACACCAATAACTTCTGTCTGTCTAAGGGAGCGCCCATTGCAGCCATTGAGACTGCACCAAAATACGAATATCTCACCACTGCGGCTCAAAAGGTCATTGAGACTCGAAATGAGGGCGACACGTCCACAGTGGTCGTTGAGAATGACCTTGACCATCCGGAGCTTCGCCGCGTCATTCAAGGACACAAAGTGAACGGAGCCAATCTCTGCCCATCAGTAAGTGCTCGTTATGTTTGGATTTTCGTCTTACCACAGCTGCGCTAACCATTGATGCAGTCTCTCTATGCCGACATTGCTCAAACGCTGGCAGACTACTTGATCAACAAGTATAAGCCTGAGTTCAAGGACGTGGGTCTCGATGTGGCCGACGTGTCTGTTCCCAAAACACTTATAGCGAAAGGTGGCCAGCAACTTTTCAGAATTTCTGCAACGGCAACCTGGGCCGAGCAACGTGTGTCAATCCAGATTTACTCGGTCACTACGGAAGGAAAGAAGACCGCCGAACATGCAACATGCACGGTGAAATTCTTTGACCTTGCTGCTACACAGAAAGAGTGGAAGCGCATGTCCTATCTCGTCAAGAGGAGCATTGACCGTCTGCATGAAATCGCAGAGAACGGGGAAGCGCATAGGCTTCAGAGGGGCATGGTGTACAAGCTCTTCGCTACCTTGGTTGACTACGATGAGAACTTCAAATCTATCCGCGAAGTCATTCTAGACAGCGATAATCACGAAGCCACTGCAAGGGTCAAGTTTGAAGCTCCGGCGGGAGACTTCCATAGGAATCCGTTCTGGATCGACAGTTTTGGGCATTTGTCGGGTTTTATCATGAACGCGAGTGACGGCACTGACTCCAAGTCGCAAGTTTTCGTGAACCATGGATGGGACTCGATGCGCTGCCTGAAGAAGTTCTCTAAAGACTCCACCTACAGGACCTACGTCAGAATGCAGCCCTGGCAGAACTCCATATGGGCTGGTGACGTCTACGTCTTCGAGGGCGACGAAATCATAGCTGTTTACGGATCTGTTCAAGTAAGCCCCATTTCCGTGCAGTCATATTTGCAAGAAGCTGACCAGATTACAAACAGTTCCAAGCCTTGCCTCGCAAGATTCTCGACACTGTGCTTCCGCCCGCCGGAGCTGCCAAAGCCTCCGCGCCCGTTCGTCCTACTGCAAGTGTGATCCAGAAGCCCGTGCCTGCTGCAGGCAACAAGACCCGTGCTAAAGCTCCTACACCCACGAAATCACTCCTGAAGTCGAGTGGACCCAGCGTTATTGTGCGGGCACTCAGCATACTTGCAACTGAAGTAGGCCTCTCCGAGTCCGAGATCTCGGACGACTTGGTCTTCGCCGATTATGGAGTGGACTCTTTGCTATCTCTCAATATCACCGGACGGTACCGTGAAGAGCTAAACCTTGATCTGGACTCGTCGGTTTTCATCGACCAGCCGACCGTCAAGGACTTCAAGCGATTGATAGCTCAGATCAGCCCGTCGGAAAGCAGCGACGGGTCAACCAGTGATCCAGAGTCGAGCTTCTCTTTCAATGATGGCTCGGACGAGTCGGGTCTTAGCTCCCCGGTAGTTGCCTCTCCTCCCAACGAAAAGGAGATGGTGATCGAAGTCAACCAGCATGCTACCATGAAGGAGATTCGTGCGATCATCGCTGATGAAATTGGTGTGGCTGAGGATGAGCTCAAGGCAGATGAGAATTTGGGTGAGATGGGAATGGATTCTCTTCTCTCCCTCAATGTCCTAGGCAGGATCCGTGAAACCCTGGACATGGATCTCCCAGGCGAGTTCTTCATCGAGCATCAAACTCTCGAGGAGGTGGAGACTGCTCTCGACCTGAAGCCCAAGGCCGCGCCGATCCCGGAGCCTATAAGACTTCCAGAAGTGTTGCCGGCAATGAAGTCGAATATCAATGTGCGTGCTGCTCAACACCCCCCGGCAACCTCGATTGTCCTACAGGGTAATCCCAAGACTGCTACGCAATCATTGTTCCTGTTCCCAGATGGATCCGGCTCGGCCACATCTTACGCAACGATTCCCCGGGTTGGTCCCGACGTCTGTGTCTACGGGCTCAACTGCCCCTACATGAAGACGCCAGAGAAATTGAAGTTCCCTCTCCAAGAGCTTACATTCCCTTATCTTGCCGAGGTGCGGCGCAGACAGCCTAAGGGCCCTTACAACTTTGGCGGTTGGTCGGCTGGCGGCATCTGCGCCTACGATGCTGCCCGCTACCTGATTCTCGAAGAAGGCGAACGAGTTGACCGTCTCCTCCTTCTCGATAGCCCTTTCCCCATTGGACTGGAGAAGCTTCCGCCACGGCTGTATCGATTCTTTGATTCGATCGGATTCTTCGGCGAAGGTAGATCCGCGCCTCCGGCCTGGCTCCTCCCTCACTTCCTGGCCTTTATCGATTCCCTGGATGCGTACCGGGCCGCACCGCTCCCCTTTGACGATCCTAAATGGGCCAGCAAGATGCCCAAGGTCTTCCTTATCTGGGCCAAGGATGGCGTCTGTAACAAGACTAATGATCCACGCCCGGAACCCGCTGCCGACGGCAGCCCTGATCCGCGTGAAATGGTTTGGCTGCTGAACAACCGTACCGACCTTGGTCCCAACAAGTGGGACACGCTTGTGGGGCCGCGCAACGTCGGCGGCATCACGATCATGGAAGAAGCGAACCACTTCACCATGACCCTGGGCACGAAGGCCAAGGAGCTGTCGAACTTCATTGGCCATGCTTTGGCGAACTAGAATGACTGGATGCTTGCATTGTTTTGGAAATAATACCAATTGCTTTTCTTACCCTAGATAGTTTCGATATGTTTTGTTGGTTGTCACGAAGTTGTATTGTTTATTTCTAATGGAAGTACATGATCTACCATGCTTGTCTCGTCCTCGTTGATGACTCTTGTAGGGTTGTCCATGGTGTTGGAATAGCTGGAAGCAGACGAGGTTCCGTCCACGCTCCCCAAGCGACTTAGTATTTGGATTGGTACAACCTTGGCCGGATATTGTACCAAGCATCGCCCTCGCCTTGACGTGTGTCGACTGCGCAAGAAGACAGTCGACACAGCAGTCCGAACTACCTCCCTACCTCCTCCTATCTCCCGCCCTGGCCCACCTTAATCCAGATCCAACAGTACAGCACAGTCCAAGGCCAACACAGCAGAACACAACACAACACAACACGATCCACCCAACATAAAATGCACCCACGTAAACTTCAACGCCCCGAGCCAGGCCGGACGTAAACCCTTTACTTACTGACACTGACATCCTAGCCAGATAGGTAGATAGATAGATGGGGTGTATCATGCTGTACTGTCCTGTACTGTCCTGTCCTGTCCCTCTCGACGCGAAGCCAGCCTCCGCCCCGGCCCCGCCTAGCCCTCCGTTCCCTGACTGACTTAGTCACCTCACTGGTTTTGGGTTGGAGTTTCCTTCTCAAGTATCGATTCACAGCTACAGTTCTTCTACGAAGAAAACACAACTCCCACATCGAAATGGAATCTAAATTGGGTGGGTGATCTGCACTCGAAATGCACTAGCAACTAGATCTGGGGGGAGGGGAGCGCGGTGGGATGGAATGTTGATTAGATCGAGATGGATAGAGTCTATGCTTTTGCGAGTGGGTTCTTGGAGAAGGTGTGAGGGGTAGATAGTGAATGGAGAGATAGATAGGTAGATGGGTTGCGTGCATTGTTCTGTCTTTGGGTTTTGGATTTGCCCTTGCGGCGGTGGCGTGATGTATAGGGTTGGGAGATGGTTGGATGGATTGAAGGGGCGGTGCCCGGGGGGTTTATGCTTGAGTGGAGGATTTGAGTGCGTTGAGGGGACTTGGACTTGGACTATGCAAGGGTGTCGCTATGAGGGGGGGGGGGCTGAGGAAGGGATATCAGGATGAATCAAGGAAAGATATAAGTACCGGTAAAGAGGGAGGAGGGGGCAGCTGGGTTGGGTGGTAGTGCAGCTTGCATAGTGCATGCATGTATACATCCATAAAGGGTGGGCTGGAGGGGTTTGGGATGTGGAGGGGAGGTTGGCGGTGTGTGAGCAAGGGTGCAGAGTGTTCTCCGGGAAGGGTTGATTCGTAGTCCCGATCTATCGTTGCAGCAGCTGGACTAGAACGTCATCTCCGAGCTGAAGCGTAGCGCACTGCCTCGCCCCGTGCTCAGAGACGAACCATTCCCGCCATGGTTGTTGATGCCCGGGCTGGTGGGGCGGCTGGCCGTCCATTTGGGACTGCGTGGCTGGGTGCTCGTCGAGCGGGTCGAGGGCCGGTTCTTGCGGATCTCGCGCAGCTCCTCCTCCTTCCGGCGCAGGAGGTCCTCGCGCGAGGCGAGCGCGGCCTCCAGCTCCAGGGTGCGGGCCAGGTGGCGGGCCTCGTCGTGCTGGAGGTTGAGCTCGCGGAGCCGGCTGGCGTCGCCGGCCACTTTGCGCTTGAGGGTCTCGTTCTCGTCGCGCAGCTGGCGGTTCTCGTTGCTGGACTGCGCCGCGACGTTCGACGCGGTCTGGTACTGCTCGCGCGTGTACTCGGTCTGCTTGGCCTCGTAGTCTGCCTTGCGCTCCAGCCCGTTGTTCTCCTTGGTCAGGCGGCGGATCTCCTCGCGCGCGGTCTCCAGCTCCGCGGCCATGCTGCCGGCGTCGCTTTTCAGGGCCGCGCGCGCCTGCTCGAGCTCGTGGCGCAGCTGCGTGCGCTCGTCTTTGATCTTGGTCAGCTCCTCTTTGCTCTTCTCGCTGCGCTGCTCGGCCAGCGTCTTGGCTTCGACGAGCTTGTCCCTTTCGCGGCGCAGCTTGTGGAAGTCCCTGGTGCGCGTCTCGTAGCGGTGCTGCAGTTGCTCCAGGACATGGTCGCGTTCTTGCAGGCGGGCCTGGGTTTCAGCGAGCGTCTTCTGGAGTCTTTGGACTTCGTTCGCATGCGAACTGCGGAATTGAACGAGGTTGCTCTCCAGTGATCTGAGCTCGCCGTCGAGGGTCTGGCTGGGGAACTTGGTCGACTCGGTGAGTTGGCTGGCATCTTGCGGTTCCTCTATCTTGGGCCGCTTGGCGGTTTGCTCGCTGGAGTCTTCCGTCTGTGTGATCACTGTTTTAGGTCCAGGGAACTTGCGTCCGGGTGAGCGGGAACTTACGAATGCGCGTTTCTGCAGGAGAGGTGTGGCCATGGGTGAAAACTCAACATCCGGTCGGCTTGGTGGCTCCTCGGCCACGGGTTGTAGTGCCTCCAGATCCACAATGTGCAGAGGCTCAATGTCCGGGAGCGACCAGTGCGCGTTGAAGTTGTCGGACGACAGATACGAGACAAGCTCTTCGGCGTCCTCGTGTACCCCAAGCGCATCGTCCTGGAGGTCGCCCACCGAGTTCTTCAGACGCATGGTGTATTGCAGCAACAGACGCACACGCTGGAGCTCGGGTAAATTGGAGAAGCAAAGCTCGATGTGCTCGCTGGAATTGGACACGATCAGGCGAACGACGGGAAGCAGATGCCCGTGGCGCGCGAATGTGGTCCGCATGTGTTCCACCGAGGGGATCTTGGTGTTGAATGAGGAGTCTAGGGCGATGATTGCAGAAGGGGCTTTATAGGTCTCCACGATGCCGTCATTGCGAGTTGACTGAACCCCAAAGCTCAGCGGGCCCTTGGCCAGAGACACTTCCACATTCGTGCCAGGACCCATCTCCTCGCGCGGGCGGGTATATGCGAGACCTTTGCCCAGCAGGAACCGCTCGACCACGTTCTGGGTCTTTTCGCCATTCACCATGATGACCAAGTGTATGTCGCGATCACTTCTAGACCCCACGAGGTAGGAGAGAAGCAGGAACTTGGCACTCGAGTACTCCGCCCATGAAGCCTCTTGCCGCAGGTCCGCCTGCGAGTCGTTGAGATGTTTGGTGACGTTCAAGTCTGGATGGGTGGCGACATTGCTCAGACACTCTAACACCCCTTTAATTTTGGGCAGTAGACGCACGCGCTGTGGGATGGTCAGTTTCTACAAGGCTCAGGCAGGGGCTGCTTCATAGTACCTGGTCTGCTTGTGTGCTAGTGCCATTGATGAATTCCTGGATGGAATCACTCTCGCTGGTAAGGACTCGCTCGTAATCATCCTTGACCCTCGAGTCCATAGGGAGCGAGATGGCAAACTCCGATGGACCAAGCAGAACAGATCCTGGAATCGACTCCTCGGTATGGTCGACTGACAATGCATGCGGTTGAATAGTCTGTACACCATGTGGTACATCGTGATGTACATCGTGGTGTATATCGTGGTGTATATCGTGGAGCTGAGTGAAATCCATGTGTGCAGGTCCCAGGGGTGGCGAGGGGATGACAGGCGGGGGTTCCACGGGAGAATGATGTTCAGGATGAAAGGCCGAGGGTTTGTCGATCCTCACACTGAGTGGGGCGGCGGTTTCAGGCAAAGCGACGGGCGATGGTTCGATGTCGCCAGCCTCACCCACCGAAGATGGCGTGGCGCTTGGCTCCGGGGGTACCGTACTCTGCGCTCGCAGCTGGGCATATGCATTCCGGAGCTTCTCCCTCGGAGTGCTCCCTTCGAATTGGCTATATTTTTCCATCGTCTCCGCTAGCGACATACCTTTTTTGTCCTGACCATCCATCTTCACAGATAATCCCCGTGTGTTCTTCACGGAGGCGAATTCGCAGCTTGGCTTACTGGCAAACAAGACTTTCGTAGCTTGCGAAACACGCGCCGTGACTGACTCCGGTATAGAACCTACGCGACCAGCGCTAGTGCTACCTGTCCCACAGTTAGCCAGTATAAAATAGACTAAATTCATGCTAATCACCTTGCGACAAACGATGAAGTGATGAAAACTGCTGCGAGACCAGCGTATTTGCGCTTAGAGGGTTCTTGGTAGAGATTATTGAGTACTGCGAGCTTGCGCGATTATATGTGGGAGCTGGACGCGCCGTTTGACTCTCGGAATTACTGAATGGGCCAAATGGCGTCTCCGGTATTTCATCCACAGCGCTCGCGTGGTTGCTTACTACCCGATCTACCGGCCGCTGGGATCCAGAAGAGCCGACAGCGTTATTTTGGTAGAGTCCCTCGCGCGGGATAGTACTCACAACACTAACGCCTTCCCACGTGTGACAGTTGGCGGCAGGGGTCACCGTTCGCAAATAATCTACGGATCGAGCGTTTGGAGACTCGCCGGGCAGGCGGAGTTCGGTGGGGACGGGTGTTGCGGGCACTTCCTGGAAGACCTGCAACTGGCGTTCGCGGAATGAAGGTCGCGGTGTGTTTTCAGGCTGCGCCGAACAATGTGTGTTCGACTGGCTTGTTGAAGCCGAACCGTACGCCTCAGTAGTCTGCAACTCCGGTGTACCGTCGAAGGGGACAAACAAAGGCGAACCCGGGTCGTTGTTTGCGTGCTCCGGAGAGGGTGCGGAGGCAACAGGGTCGGTAACCAGCTGCTCCGCGCTGTGCGTCTGTGAGCGGAAGGAAGACGACTGCGTCGGTGGAGTATTACTCGGATGTGTGCCTTCACTCTGAGCGCAACTCGTCTGTTTCTTCGCCTTTTCCCAGGTCTCAACAGTAAGTGCGTTGGCGTGCTCCTTTGGTTCCTGACCTCAAATTCGAGCAGTTAGAACAGGTTCCTATCACAGAGAGATCGTATGAATTTACCCAAGTGGGCTCCCAAGGTCCTTCCCAATCGATCAGGTATTGAGACTCCGTCTCGTCGAGTATACAGTTGATATAGTATTCGTCGTCGTCCAGGGGATTGCTCTCGTGGTCCGAGTCGTCCGAGTCGTCGCTCGACACGATAGTATAGTTGTCCTTCCAGCGTTTCTTGCGTGATATGTTGGTGTGCTTGTTGTCTTGGTGAGGGGACAGTTTGCACTTGCGCCACATTATGCGCGGACTGGAAGCATGGCCGAGGTGGGATAATCCATGGTGGTGTGACAGTGGAACAATAAAACGCTGGGTGTTTAAGAAGGGAGTGCGGCGGAGATAGTCCAAGAGGTGTTAAGTCCGAAGGAGCAACGGTAATTGCAAATAGAAGACTGCTCTCTGGGGGAGGAGTCTGTAAGGGGAGCTGTAGGCGGGCTTCGGGGAGGGTTGAGAGGCAGTGAAAGTGAATGAAAGTGGTGGTTAATGAGGAGGTCGACGGGAACAACGTGGGCGATCCCCGGCACGTGATGGTCCTTATCAGTCGGTCATCCGGAGCTTGGAGAGAAGGCCCCGGGGTTGCTACGAATTAAGGCTTGGTTGATTGGGATTGATTTCTTTCTTGAAAATGTGGAGGAGCTTGTGTCTTAGCTTCTATTAACCTCAAGACGGTTTCACAAGATTCTGCGCTCCCCCGGTGGTATTGATGGTTGGCCAGACAGGGGATGCCCGCGGAACGGCCGGTGATGCTCCTCGGGTATAGTCATTTAGGGCTAAGGACGAAGGGAACGAGCAGAGTCAGCCTCCACAAGCCGGGGATAAGCAGAGTATTACAATGTTGAAATCGCTCAGAAGGTTCTTCAATTATCTGCGTCGGTTCGTTCATGGCCTTTCTACTTGTCTCGGTAAATAAAAGAGGGGTCTACACGGAGAATTGGAGGCAGGTCCATCTTCCCACCATGTCAGGTACAGCATCACATTCGTACTTAGCATATGAATTTCGGGCTGCTAGCCACTAATCTATCTGATGTTCGAAGTCGAGAGCGCAGGTCTCTCAATCGTCCTCACCTGAACCATAACCGTCTCTTATCAGCCGTGTTGTATCAGCAACCCGAGAGACAAAGAGATGTTCAAAGTCGAGCAGCAGCCTTACAGGGCTCTAGTGTTACAGATAATCCTGTAATAAATTAATTCGTGGATTGATCATAATTTGAAGCCCATAGTAGTAAGAGCCTGACTCAGGCAATCGGCTCCTGTATGCTTCCTGGTGAGGAGCTCCATGAGAAGGGACAGTCCGGACTGGATACCCCTAGCCCTAAGCTCATCGAAACCAGCCAAAAGCAAGATAGGCAAACAATTATGAGAAGCTTTGCACGAATCGTAAGTCTTAAGCTTATGCTCAGAAATGGTCTTCGCATAGGATTGGAATCACTCCGAACTAGGTAGGGAGAGCACTTCGTAGTCCCAGTAGTCCTTGCAGACAGGCTGCCCCTCTTGGGAGCCTTAGGCAGGGACAGACTAGACCTCTTTGATCCAGCCGGCGATTAGATCCCATCGAGATACTGTATGCGGAGAAATCGGACTATCAAAGGGCGGGCGGGGGAGAAAAATAAAAAAAAAAGAGCCCGCAACAACAGCAACAACACAGAGTTTCGAAGCGAATCTGTACCCTCAACCATTGGGATTGCCTTCATTATCCTCATCTAATACCTAGGATTATTCATGTTAGTGTCTATCCCCAAGAAAACCCCTATTACAAGCCATGCAACTCTAACCTTGCCCACAGCACCAAACCGCCCACTTTCAAGTACAGTACAGTACAATCCACAACCGAAAACCATCATGGACACCTTCCGCCAGATCCTGCAGGCAGCCCGCCAGTCCAACTACGGGCGGTACCTCGTCGAGGAAGACGCGGTCTTCGAGTCCGTCGCCGGCGCGGTCCAGCAGCACATGAGCCAGTACGACGCCTCCCACGACTTCCACCACGTCCTGCGCGTCGTCGCCCTATCCTCGAAGATCCTGGCCGCCGAGTTCGAGGCCGAGTCCGAGCGCCACGAATGGTACCGGCCCGACCTCATTCTTCTGAGCGCGTAAGTCTTCTCTCCTCCTACCCCCCCCCAAGAGGGTGTATCATCTCTTACGCATTTCCCCCCCCCCAACGAAGCCTGCTCCACGACGTCAACGACAAGAAATACGCTCCACCACCGTCGGCCTCCGGAGAAGAGGAGCAGGTGTCCAAAGTCGCCCTCGTGCTCCGGCAGGCGGGCATCGCGGAGGACGAGATCGAGCACGTCGAGCAGGTGGTCAACCATGTTTCGTACTCGACGGAAGTTAAAAACCCCGAGAAGGTGATGGAGGTCTTGGAGGATTATCCGGATCTGGCGGTGGTGCAGGACGCGGATCGGTTGGATGCCCTGGGCGCGATTGGGGTGGGCAGGATGTTTACGTACGGGGGTGCGAGGGTTCCGGATGCGAGTATGCAGAGGTCGCGCGCTCACATTGATGAGAAGTTGGTGAAGTTGGGGGGGATGATGAAGGTATGTGATTGCTGTTTTTTTTTTTTTATATATATTTTTATTTTTTGTTTTGGTTTGTGGAAAGGGGACGAGGCTGACTCGATCTGTAGACGGACGTGGGGCTGAAGATGGCTAAAGAGCGGACTGAGAGACTGGTCACTTTCAGCAAGTGGTGGGATGAGGAGGCTGCCTTGTTGGAGCCGGAACTATAGGTTGCAAGATTGGTGGTGGGTTGTGAGAGGTTCGGGGTAGGTTTACCAAGAATTGGAGAGATATCTGTTTCGTTGCCCATTCTTCCTGGGGCCGGTCATTTTCATAGCAAGGTTTTGCGTAGAATTCTGTATTCGTATTCCGCGTAGCAATGCTTATCTAAGTTTAATGAGGTTCTAAATAGTGGATATCTAGGCTTATTGAGTTTCAAAGACGAGATGCACCGGCCGGGTTCTCCTGCTCCTTTTTCCATCTATCGAAATCGAACCCCAGCTGTGCGAGAGATTTGACCAACCCACGCTCGGCACCTTTCTGTCCGAACGTCCGTTTGATCTCCGCGATCTGGCCGCGAATCCACCTCTCCCTTTCGCCCCAGTAATTGCACGGTTTGCCGTTGCCTTCATGGTCGAGTCCCGGCCGGGGCTCGGCTTCTGCCGCCCAGTCATGCAAGAAATTCATAAAGTCCGCATCCTGAGGAAAGGGAAGAAGGTGAAAGGGGGTCCCTTCGCCCTTTTCCCGAACGGTCGACTGTTCCCACTCTTTCATTGCATCTTTCGAGGGCAGACTTAGGCGCCCCGAGAACACCCGCGCAAAAACCGCCGCTTGGTTCTCCGACAGTGGGAAGGGAACGATTCGCTGCGGAAGGGCGCTGAGCACCAAGGTGGGGTCGTGGATGTAGAAAAGATGCTGATATGTGTTCACCACCCGACGGCCATTGGTGATGAGCGGCGGGTCCAGTGTCGACAAGAAAGGATATGTGTACAGATATCCGGTGCAGAAGACGATGGCGTCGATGTCCTCCTCAACGTGGCCGTCCTCGAAGCGAACAGCTCTGCGGTGGGAGTCAGGCGGGAGAAAATCCACGATCTGAGGACGATACACCTTGCTGGTGTCCCCCGCGGCGGAGGCAAGAAGCGACTGGTTTCGCTCGGACACGATGACCTTGCCCTTGCTCACGGGGCTGATCTGGTTCCCGATATCCAGGCCCGACGCCGAGCTGCCCACCACAATGACCTTCTTGTCACGGAATTGCTCTGCAGAGTCATACAGCTTGGAATGCAGGATGACCCCGGGATATGCCTCGTTCCACTGCTTGATGCCCGCGATGTCGGGCGTGAACGGAAGATCGTAGTGCCCGCTAGCAACTACCACGGCATCGTACGAGTCCGTTCTTGTGTCTCCCGTGCGCAGGTTCTTCGTGGTGACCGACCAGTTCCCTGCGCCAAGGACGTCTTTGCGGACGTCCGAGACCTGGGTTTCGAATTGGATCAAACTGCGAATCTCTTCAGCATAGTCATGCAGATAATCCTTCACGGTGGCATGCTTGGGCATGACTTGCGTCTTCGCGTCGAAGTGTTTGTCGCTGTACCGCATGATCTCCTTGGGAAGGTTCGTCTCCAGTGCTTCGTAGATGGGGGAGACGAAAGTAGGCTCCTGCCGCCCCTCGGAGGTGTGCCATATTGGCCCTTCCGGAGGCTGGTGGGGTTCAGTCTGGGGTACGGTGCTTGTGAGATTGTCCTTCAGAGGACCTGGAGTGTAGTTCCAGACGCCACCGGCCGTGGCCCTCTGCTCGAAGACATCGATTTTCTCGAAGTATTTCTCCGCAAGTAAGTATCTGAGCTGTTGATTAGCTGTCGAATCCGGAGTTTCCGGGGGGGGGGGGGGGGGGGGATAAAAACTTGACTGCGGGGGGGCCGGGGGGGCCCGCGCCCCACACGGCTTTTGGGCGGGCCTGGACTGGTCTTGG
>WOUI01000374.1:0-34445 GCA_012184565.1 Aspergillus floridensis | reverse complement strand
CAACCAGCCCGGCTAGCTCAATCGGCAGAGCGTGAGACTCTTAATCTCAAGGTTGCGGGTTCAACCCCCGCGTTGGGCTTCAAATTTTGCTCCTCACCAATTCCCTGCTCCCTGACTTGCAATTGGATGTGCGAACCTTCCTTTTTTGCCTTTCTATGCCCATTGTCAATGATCGGTTTGTTTTGTAACACAAGGCGGAACTCTCCTAACTGCTGCCCATGGTTCGGACGCAGCCGCCGAACCCTCCATTCTAGTCTATATGACCATATCCATTGTCGCTTAAAGGTACGCTGCATTTGTCTCCCAGACAACCTGTACATGCGCTGATGAACACTCAATTTACTACGTACACAGGATCCAGAACTCCAATGACCTTTCTCCCGCAGCCGGTATACTCATCCTTCCGAAGAGTCCTCATCCTCATCGTGCTTCGGAGCAATCAATTCCATCCGCTTAAAGAGGGCGATAACATCCTTCCTTCCATTCTTAGCTGCAAGCTCCTTGGGGGTTCGACCACGATCATCCGGCAGGCTCGCCGACAAGCCATGGCCCAGCAAGAAGTACACATCGTCAGCCAGCCCGGCCTCTGCCGCCATATGCAGCGCCGTCTGCCCGAACATGTCCTTCGCATGCACATGAGCTCCCTTGTTGACCAGCAATCTCATAACGTGGTTCTCCGCCCCCACGGCCTTGAGCAACGGCGTTCGCTTGTAGTCGTCACGCACCTCGAGGTCCGCATCGTTGCGGACCATAAACTCGACCATTTTCCGCCGGCCCCGTTGGACAGCCTTGTGCAGGGGGCTCTCACCGGAGAAGTTGGTCACGTTGATATCGGGCGACTTCTCCAGGAACAATTCGAACAGATTCCGCCGACCGCTGGCGGCTGCGAAGTGTAGAGGCGTATCCCCATTGCCGTCCTGGGCTTCCGGGTCGGCACCATAGTCGAGGAGCATGTCCATGATGTGGTCGTGGCGGTTGACGACCGCCCGGTGCAACGCCGTCATGCCGTCCTCTGCCGTAGCCTCGAGTCCTACGCCGCTGTCGAGGGCGATTTTAGCCAGCTCAACATCGCCGTCGGCTGCTGCGATGTCTAGGATCGTTCGCCCGGAGGTATCCTTGGTGTTGGCATCAGCCCCTGCGTCGAGGAGCAATTCTATCATCTTTCGTCCCCGCTTGCCCCGATCATACAAGACCAAGGACATCAGCAGAGACAGGCCCCGAGCTGGGGCATTGATGTCCGCCTTCTTCTTCAGCAGATACTTGACCACCTCAAAATGACCGCGTCGACCGGCTTGATATAAGGCAGTCCCGCAAGGTTGCTGTTGCTGCTGCTGTGCATCCTCAGGCTCTGTCGGTCGAATCTCCAAGTCGGCCCCGTGCCGAACCAGCAACCGCACGATCGAGAGCAAACCCACTCGCGCAGCCCACCAGAGAGCTGACCGGCCTGCATCATCCACGAGATCAAGGTTGATTCTCCGCGAGGCGATCAGCAACCGCACGACCTCCTCGGAGCCCTTTTCCACAGCCCACAGCAACGGCGGCCTGCCATCCCCATCCCTAACATCCGGATTCGCGCCGGCCTTGAGTAACAACTGCGCAATTGTTTCATTCCCTTTCTCAACCGCCACCGACAGCGGTGCGCGGCCAGCCAGGTCTTTAGCATCGGGATTCGCGCCAGCCTTGAGCAGCAACTGTACAATTGTCTCATTCCCCCTCTCCACCGCCACCGACAACGGCGGTGCCCGAGCAGCAGCAGCAGCTTCTCCCTCTCCCTCCTCCCCCTCCTCCTCACAATCCAACCCCGCATTCGGATCGGCCTGCGCATCCACCAAAATCTCCACAACATCAACATCCCCCTTCTCAACCGCTACTTCCAACGGCCTGACGCCGTTCTCCTCCTTCCCATCCCGCACATTGACATCCGCCCCCGCCTTGACCAGAACCCCGACAACTGCCGCATCCCCTTTCTCCACCGCGAACCCCAACGGCACCCTCCCCGCCTCATCCCGAACATTCACCTCCGCCTTGGCCCCCACCAGCGCTGTGACAATCGCCAAACGAACCCCGAGATCCTCAACACTCCCGACGGCATACATCAATGCCGTCTTCCCCTGCCCATCCGCCGGGTGCACGTCAACCCCGACCCCGAGCAGCCGGGTCACGACAGCCGCGTGCCCGCCCTCGACCGCGGCGCTCAGCGCCGACAGCCCGCCGCGGGCCGTCTCGCGCACATTGGGGTCGACAGCCCCCGTGCCTAGCAGGAGTTGCAAAACCTTGTCGTGGCCGTGCGCTGCAGCCCAGAAGAACGGGGTGCGGCCGAGCTCGTCGCGGCTCTCGAGTTTGACGCCTGGGGTGCCCAGCAGGAGGGTGACGATGGTGTCGTAGCCTTGCGTGGCGGCGAGGAAGAGCGCGACTTCGAGTTTGTCTTTGGGGGGTGGGGGGTCGGCCATTTTTGTTTGTTGGGGTGTATGTTAGGGTGTAGAGCGTAGCGTGGCTTTAGGATAGTTGTAGTATGTAACACCGTGCGATGTATACCCTGTAGACAGACCTGAGTCGGAACGCAAAGTAGATGAGATCAAAACAGGAGGAGGTAAGAAAAGAGGCGAGACACTTCAACAACAAGAGTAGCGCCTAACCCAACCGGACGTAGGCACAGATACCTACAAGCAAGTGGGTAAGGAACCACAGACTACAACAACCCTCACCCCCCAAAGCTGAGCTGTTGCTAGTAGGAATAGGAAGTACCCCGGATCGACTCCGGATAACGAGCTTCAAAAACTCTTGGAACAGAAGAAGGGGGTAAGAGCAAGCATTGATGGCAAAAACACCTGCAACGCCTTTCCCTTCTCCCCAAGACGCCTCTTCACGCTTTCAAGCCCAAGCCGAAGCCCCGCAAATGATGTTGATGGATGGGTGTAGTGTACACCTCACACACCCTCACCCCTCACCCCTCTCCAAGCACAGCACAGCACAGCACAGCGCAGCACTACTGACAATATAAGGCAGCAAGTCGCAGCCAGCCAGCAGGGGCAGCACAGCCAAGCAACCCCACTAGCCAATGCGATGCGTCCCGAGTCAAAAGTTTCGCAGATTGAAGTCGAGTACGAAGTCGTCGCTTATATACGGAGTATAGTCTCACTGAATTTGAAATCGGGATCCAATTGAATAGTAGCCATAAGCATCGAGCATCCAGCATTTACCCTCAAAAGGAAGAATGAAACAAGTGAAGACGAAAGAGGACCCAAGGAAAGGAGAAGAAGGACAGAAGGACAGAACGACCAACCCACCCCGGCTACCCTACTACCCCTACCCTACCCTACGCAACCCAACCCCAACTTAGCCCCAACATTCACTTCACCAACCAACCCACACCCCCGGACAGAGATGAGACCACAATTAGCCTTCACGAGGAATGCGCTTGGAGGAAAAACAACATAACCGAACCCCGCCGCCTTCTCCAATGCCTGCAGCAGCAGCAGCAGCAGCAGCAGCATCAGTGAAGTGTACAGTACAATACAGCAAGCAATAGACCCGCAATCTGCCAGGCCACGTGTGCCCTAATCACTGGTTGGAACTTGGGGGGTGTGTGGTTCGTGCTACTCCGGTCCCCTCGAATTGCCTCCCTGGAAGAACTCGAGCATGGATCATGGGTTTAATCGTGGGCCGGTTGCCTTGCTGTGAGTACTAGTTCAGCTTGGGTTGAGATTTGGGCGGGTGTGGTTGCCGTTAGAAGTCGGATTGCGGATTGGGCGAGGGATTGGGGGAAAGGGAATCGGGGGTCCTCGGGTCCGGGGGGCTCCGTGTGGCGTGCTTGATTTTCTCCTTGTTAGGGCATGGCAAGTACAGTACCTACAGTGCAGTGCTATTGTGCAGCGGCTATTAGTTGTGGATTCGGAGATTGGGGTGGTTATTGCTGAATTGGATGGATTGCTTTAGTGGGAGGAGGGATAGGAGGGCGGGTGATTACTATTTACTTCCGAACGAAACTTAGGGTTCCAAATTCGAGAGAATGTCGGGATGGATGAGGGGAAAGGAGGGGGAGGACATGTCAAAAAAAAGGCAAATGTCGCTGCAACTGCCATGCCATGCAACGGCTGCTGCTCCCTTGCAAAGCTGCTCCTTTCCAACCTTGCACGCAATTCTCTGTACAGTACCTAGACTGCGCTGTACTCCACTCAATGAACAATCCAATCATTCAATTCGATGGGTTTCCCCATCCGTCATCCAACCACGCATGCATAACACTTCATACATACATACACACATACATACAAAACGCCCATGCTATGCAACTTCAACGCAAGAACTGACAATGACCCACAACGCCGTGCCTGCACTGGGCATGAATTCAATTGTAGTAAAGAATCGAAAGGATAAGAACGTCAACCAATGGAGTATAGCACACCAACATCAACTACCCGGCTGACGATGGCCGGTGTAGACGCCCTCAAAGTCTAATCCGTCAAGCATCCCATTGACCCGGTCTATCTCCCGCGTGAGATCCTCGACATTCATCGCCAGACTGCTGACCTCATCGAACTTGCGGCGTCGGTTCGCGTCGGCAATCATCTCCGATACGAAGAACTTCTGTTCTTCGAGCACAATCAGCCGCTCCCGGAGGGCTTTCTCCTCCGCCTCCAGCGCGGAGACAGCGCTGCTCGTGTCGCTGGCGAGGCTGCTCGTGCTGCCACTAGCTGCAATGCTACCATATTTGATGGACGCCAAAGCAGACTCGGGCCGTCGAGGGCTGCCGACGGGCCCTTGACTTGGACTCCCGGGGGTGCTACTGGAGCCAGGCAGTCGTCCATTTCCATTGGGAGTGGCATGTTTGAGTAGCTTGGGAAGTGTCTTCAACGGTAACATGTGTAGATGCAAGAAATTGCTTGCCTGCTGATAGATGGCCTTCTGCAGGCGCTGTTGTGTGGGCGACTCCGTCGGCATATCCCGGATCCGTCTGGCCGCGACATCATACTGGGCGAACGAGTCCGTGAGTCGTTTACGGACCTTGGAAGCTTCCGCGATTTGTGCCGATGAGGGGGGTCGTCGAGGATCTCTGCACACAAAAGTTAACGACTCCTTTCTGAAACCAGCGCAAACTGCTATAGTGTACATACTGCAAAGTTGTTAAGAGCTTCTGAAACTTCGGTAACAAGAGCCGAATGCCTCTCTCGAACTGTGTGAGATTCTCATAAGCCCTCACAGCTGGGGGTTTCCGGAGAAGTTCAGCCTCAAAATCACGTCGATCGAACAAGGTCGATCGGCAGTCCTTGCATAGCCTGACATCAACATTGATCACGCCGGCGCGATCTGACTTTTCCGCGGGTGTTGTAGCGACCGCTGACTCTGCCAACGTCAAATTGTGTAAGCTAGTATCCCCCAATGACGGATCACAATGGCAACGTACGGGACGATATACTCAAGGGAACTTCGGTGGAACAGGCCGTTGCAGGATCACCGCATACAACCCGCCCGCAAGTTCTGCAATGATGTCTCCGGAAAGAGTAGCTGGAGAATTCCTGCTGGCAAAAGGGACAGCGGAGGACGCTTGCATCGTCCTGCCAGCTGACGATGGTCTGCTCCAGAGCTTTCCGCTGGTCGCCCTGCCACGAAAGCGACCACAGTTTATTGGCATTCGATTGAATCTGATCCACCGGCAAGCTCGCTAACAATTGAGTGAGTCGCGTCAGACGTTTCTCCAGACGCGAAACCTCCAGCAGCGCCTTGTCGACCGTATGTTTCCGAACAGCCTTGAATTCATCCATCCGGTCTCGCGTCAAACCTATTTCCAAACGAGTCAGCCTACCAAAATTCTTCCCCCCCTCATTACCGTCAGGGGCCGAAAATTACCAGTATGATCATTGTACCCCTCCCTGGACTTGTAACAAGTCTCACAAACCCGACACCACAGACCCCGGACCGGCTCATGCTGCGCCGACCTCGAAAGCTTCACCTGATACATCGTATGCTCCTCGCAGAACAGCTTCCCGCACTTGCGACAGTTGACGCAGCCATTCGTCGTGTTCAGCCGCTTCCCGCACGACGGCTCCAAGCACGAGTCGTACAGGGTCCGAGCCTGCCAATGTTCCTTCGTAATGATATCATCTGGATCGAGCGGTCTCTCCGACGACGACGACGGCGGTGGCGGCGGATGATTCGCATGTGAATGGGTTGATGCGGTCGGGCCGGACGACGACGCGCGACTCGGCCCCGCGAAGGGCAGCTGGAGGTTCTCGTTCGATTCGAACACGTCGAGCCCCTTGAGTTTCTGGTTCAAGACTGCAAGAGGTTGGAACCGCTTCGCTTTATCCATCTGCGTCTTGAACCAATCTTTGACTTCGTCTTGCCGATCATCTTCGAGGTTTTGGTGTACGTCATCGATGTGTCTAGCGGAGAGCAGAAGGGAAATGGGATTAGCTATGTGGCGCCGATCAACGAAGGTAGCGAGCATTGAAGTACCTGTTCAATTGTAGTAGTGTCACCTGAGAGTCCAAACTCTGGTCAGTCTGCGGGCACTCGATGGGAGAGAAGGGGGGCGGGGGGGTGTGGAGGTGAAGCATCGCTGCCATACCATCTCTTCACTGCAAATCGGACAGACCAGCTGAGCTCCGGCAGCCGCCGGAGCGGCAGGTATCGCGGTGGAGGCATTTTCGAGGGAGATGCGCGAGGTCAGATCTTGGGCTTCGGACGAGAATTGAGAAGTGGACGCCTGGGAACTGAGGGAAAGACTGCTGGCGGAGGGCGATAAGACAAGGTTCCTTGGATGGTTCAGTTGCGGAGACGGGATCGCAGCAGCGGATGGAGAACGAGCGTTCGCGGGGCCTAGAACACGACCTCCACCCAGCGTCCTCCGGGACATTTTGGCTGGAGACTATGAGCGCATGAGAGACGGAAGCCCACGTGGAGCGAAGGAACAGGAGAGGGACAAGAAGGAGCAGTAAAAGAAGGAGAAGTGAGTTGTCGCCAAAAGGGGGGTGAATGGGAGAGGGGCCGGTTGTGAGAGGGAGAGAGCGTCAGTCCAGCGGCAGCCTTGCCCGAAGGTGGAGCTTCAAAGGGGGGAAAACGAGGAACGGAGGAGGGAAGGTGACAGACGGAGCCGGAAACTGGCTTATCGCTCGCCGGCTTACTTGCACACCTGAGGCACAAATTCATGGTTCTACACAACATCGTATGCCACATTGTTCATTGCAACTAAAGAATGGTCCATTTTGTCACATTCCATTGGGATTTACATTTAAGCAAGTGCCTCAATCACTACGTCAGTCCATAATGCAAGAGACACAACGCAAAATTCTTCTATGACTTCATTTGTTCTATGAACACACATTCCTATGGCCATAAGGGCCCTACTCACCAATCAGCATAATAGTATATATCTAGACAGGACATAATCATAGAGGTCTTTCTAATGTACTCAACACCCTAAATTGTTTCTAAGCCTCCTCATGCCTTTGTCTCTGTCTGCTGCTCCAACGCCTCCAGGCGCTTGCGCTCCGCCTCACGCTGGAGCTGATCCGGCCGGCGAATAGCGATATCCTTCGGCCGGAAGTCACTGAACAGTCGCTTGAGCACGTTCTCAATAATCCAGCATCCAGCGTAGTCGAAGACCATCAGGACAGTGAGGGTAGCCTTGAACTCAGTGCTGAAGGGAACAAGGCGCAGCTTCTCGTTCAGTTCCGGAACGAACTCCGTGGCGCAGGAGAAAGCAACCCCAGAGGCAGCTACCAGTCCCCAATACATCGCCTTGTTCTCACGAATCGACTCTCTGAAGGGACGGCCCTGGTAGTTGATCGAGAAGGTCGAAATCTGCTGGATGAGCTGAAGCAGGTAGATGGCGCTGTTGAGAAGCGACGGCTCGAACTCTCCCTCTAGATCGATATCGGGTTGTCTCCTAATACCAATTAGCATTTCTCTGCAACCTTTTTGTTCGTAATATTTGGAGTAACTCACGGTTCGATCGAGTAGACGTAGTTCGACAGATAGATCAAGGTAACAATGTGAATAGCAAATTGACCGAGCACAGAGCCGATGATGTAGACGTTGAAGATGTTCGGTTGCGGACGTTCCTTGGACAAGCCTTCCACAGACTAGTTCCGGGAGTTAGTAAAGCAAAGAAAAAGGGTTGTATGCATCGGAAGCAACTAACCTTCGCGCGGGAGATGGAAAGGAAGCAGACACTCATCAGCATACCGCTGATGGTGACTTGACCGTCACCAAACTTGATGCCGTCCAGGTAGATGACACTCAAACTGTATGCACTGATCAAGCAGTTCAAGGCGAGAATCTTGTACATCTGGATGGTCGCAACAAGTGTGCAGCGTCCCTGACGAAGAATGTTGGGGATAGCGATGACATTGGCAAGCTTGCTGGTGAACGGAGCAGCGACCGAGGCGTCTCCAAGCTTCAGAGTCGGGGGTTCGTTGTCATCGAGTTCTTGTTCCATCATGGACGTGGTGAGCTTGTCAGCGAATCCAGCAGCGGAAACCGCTGCCTGTTGCCGCCGCTGTTGTTCGGGGGTCATATTGGCGTTGGACTGCTGTAGGGCTTGGGCGCCAGGCGAGGTAATGGTTGGAATTGCTTCTGCCTGGCCCTGCGCACCTTGATTGGCGGCGCCCTTGCGCTGCGCTTCACGATCGATAGCCTTCTGGTAGTGAGGGTTGCTGGGACCAGGGGGGTACAAGTGGGCGATCTGAAGAGGAACAGGAGGAGCGGGCTGGTTAAAACGTTGCATCATGCCAACCTGCTTCTCGTAAATTTCCTTCATCTTGGTTGTTCGGTAGTGGTCGGCGATCCTCTGAAGATCCTCAGGGGAACCGTTCAGGAGGGCAACGCCAACATGAGCTTGCTTCAGAGCACCAACGTCATTGGTACCGTCACCACACATCAGAGTCGTGTAACCGGCATCTTTGAGACCCAGGAGGATATCTTCCTTCTGCTTGGGAGAGACACGGGCGTAAACCCAGGTGTGACGAAGAAGATCGGGCAAGGCCTTCTGTCCCTTGAACTTAGCCAAAGCGTAGCCTGTGACACAGATGTCTTTGGTGTCCAGGATGCGACGGTCGAGGGCTTGGGTAGGATCGACATTAATGTTGACTTTGTCATCAATGCTTCGCCAGACCAGCCTTGTTCCAGACTTGTCATTCTCAGGAGCATCGAGGATCAAGACCTCACGGTCCACAATTTCGACTTGACGCGCAACATGGACGGCAGTCAGCGGGTTGTCACCGGTGATCATAACAACACGATGGCTACTCTCGTTGAGCATGCGGACCGCCTTGATGGCATCGTCCTTCAGAGGGCACTGCAAGACGAGGAAGCCGGCAAAGGTCAAATCAGACTCAACATCCTCACGGGTGTAGTTGTTGATGCGTCCGCGAGAAAATTCGGACTCATGGGAAAGATACTTGTAAGCGAGAGCAAGGACCCGGGCACCGTTACGTGTGAAGTACTTGTAAGTCTCTTCGTAACCCGGAGGAGTATCAACAAGCATGGTACGGATAGTCTCAGGAGCACCTTTAACACCCACAAAGGTAGACTTGACCTTCTTGTGGGCCTTTCGATCATCAAGGACAACAGTGGCAATCGTGCTCTGGCGCTTGAGCGCAGAAGAGAACTGGAACCGCCTCACAACTTGAACGGACTCGGGAACGACGGGACCAGTAGCAGGTGTGGCCTTGCCAGTTAAGGTATCGTTCTTGCCGAGGGTCCAACCAAGCCACTTTAGAGTAGCCTTCTCCATGGGGTCACCGACCACTTCGCCCTCATCGAGTTTGACCAAGGCGTGGGCACTTGCAAGTACAAGCGTAGTGTCGAGTCCGATGTTACCACCCTTGGCCAGCTCGGTGTGCGCGCCGTCCGATTCAACCTTAGCACTTGCGTGACCGAGATTTAGCCCAGCAACACCGTCAACAACAAGATCTTCACCAGTGAGCGTGCCGGTTTTGTCAAAGCAGGCAACATCGACGCGTCCAGCGAAAGGAATCCGGAAAGGCTCCGTGCAGAAGATGGCGAACTTGCTCAAGGCAGCCAAGCTGGTGTTGACGGCAAGACTGAGTTCCATGGGTAGTTCGGGAGGGACGACGCTGGTGATGATCAAGACACAGTCAAGAAGAAGCTTGGACCTCTTGCGGTCCTGCGCTACACCCTCCTGCCAGACGTACCAAGAGGCGGCGATGGCGAAAATGAGAAGGAACAGAATGAAAAGCAGAGCTTCCGCATTGTTGGCAGAGACGCGTTCAGTAGAGTAGATCATCGTGCGCACGAGACTACCCTGGCTGGTCTCGAATCCGGTTTTAACGACGACACCGAGCGCGCCAGCATCCGGAGTGGGGAGAATGCTCGAATCATTCTTGTAGACGAGATCCTCGGGGGCGGTGTTTGCATGGGTAATCTGCAGAACCTTAGTGCCTCCGTGAACGAAGGCGTTCTTGTCCAGTCCATCTGGCTCAATCAAGTCGTCTCCGGGCCTGAGCTGAACTGATTCCTTCAGGAGAGGTGTGCTCTCCCCAGAAAGCATAGCCTCGTTGACGATGGCGCTGCCCTCGATGAGTAGAATATCACAGGCAACACCGCCATCCTCCTTGGTACGGTTGACTGACATAAGGTCACCGGGCAAGAGCTTGTCACTGGTGATCTTCTGCCATTTCTTCTCACGGTAGACCCAAACATCGTAAGGCTTGATGTTCATACCTCGAAACTCACTGAGGGTCCTCTGCCGTTGCCAGACGACTGTGCTCTCGAACATGACGAGCATGAAGAGCGTGAACAAGGAATAGTACCAGTATTCATCCAGCATCCACAAACCGACACAGAAGATCTGGAAAACGAAGAAAGGCGCGACTGCGTGCTCCTTCCAGAGCTCAACAAAACCGGGGACGGGGATGTCGAAAGTGTTGTCTCCATAGTGGTGGCGAACGCGCTCAATTTCTTCCTTGGTCGTGAAGCCCTGGCTCTTCTGAAAGAATTTAAGTGCAGGCTTGGGCTCTGCATCAAGAACGTACGACAGAGGAGCGAAGGACTTAGTCTCTTCATTGAAAAGGAAACGGCGCTTCTGGAACAAGAAAGAGATCGTCTTCTTTCCACCACGAGTGTCAACGACCAACGGACAGATCTCAGCGGAGCCAGCGTTGGCGGCCGGGATGACCTTGATAAGACGGGCAGAATCGACCGACCGGGCCTTGGTAGCGGTAAATAGGGTTTGGATATTGATATTCCATTTTGTCATCAGCCAAAGGAGTGACTGCGCCGTGATGATCGAGCCAGAAAAAACGAAGGTCCATTCCTGGCCTTGAATGTAGGTATCGTATCGCTCAGGAGACAGGTAGAAAGCGAAAAACGCCGGCCAGATAACCAGGAAAGGCCAGACGTAGGTGTGTAGCTGGGTTGGAAGGGGATTGTGAAGCGATGCATATTTGATCTGGTGATCATCCACGAGTTTCGCCCTATGGTCAGACATGCGTGTTAGTAGATGAATGTGGATAAATGCAGGTCAAAGAAGGCGAAACTAACATGATGACACTCGGATGACCACGACGCGGGTCAAACGACGCGAACTTAGGAAGTTGGAAAAGGCCTCTCAGTAGGTAAGCATAGGTGGTGAGACGCCTAAACCATGGAATCCGGGCCGCTGATGTCGAGCCGCTGTCGCAACGAGAGATGAAGAGGAAAGCACGAAGAAGCCACCTCAACGGTATAAATTTGGGGATTTCCTCGCCGCCGGGAGCTGGAGGTACGGAAACCCCCGTCGGTGGTTGCGATTGGCCGCCACGTGCCCGCACGGAGCTGGGATTTTCCCGGCCGCTCTGATAAGAGATGATGCAATTCCCATCCATTGACCTTCACACAGCTTTGTTCTCTCTGCGACCAGTTCGATCGTACGAGTACAACAGCAAGGGTCCAGAGTACCAGGTTGGGGTATATCTGACTGCCCTGCGAACCGCCCAGGGCAGATATAGACCATATTTTTAATACTCCATATATGTCTTCCGGGATGAATGCAACATTTACGCTAACTAGGCATCGATAACTGCATGCTGATGTTCGGCCCAAAAATGTCACTACTATACTTTGGATGTATCAATCCTGATCTACAACGAGTAGATTGCAGCCAAACAAGCCAACAGACTCTTAATACATCCTCAGGCTTGACCACGACATGCCGACTTGATTCGTTTCCCACACTAGATTGTCGCGTGCATGGATAAACGCTCGGGTTGCTGTAGATCGATACGGTATATCTACTACTGAGCCGTAGCCATAAATACCTCCAAAGCAAGAGAGCAAGGCTGGGCGCTGCGAACGACTTCCCGATGAGTCGCGTGGAAGAGAACAACCTTGAAGAGAGCACAGGGTCCTCCCGAGCTCACGTTTGGCGTACTCAGACCGCAACATCAGCGCTCTGCCGGCTGGTAGTGGCCGGGGCACTTTTCAATACTGACTGGCGGGCTGCTTATTCAAGATCCGCAATGAAGGTACAAACTCGGTCCTCAGATCCGTGTCCCTCATTCTGCCGTGCAGCTTGTGTGGCTAGGTGATTAAGGAACTGCGAGACCTGACTGATGAGGGCAATATCGTCCGTCGCAGTTTGTGCGCTTGGATTTGCCTGGATATTCCAGAGAATCGTTTGCATGGCCATTATGGGGTAGAATATGACGAGCCTGGAAGACCTCAGGTTAGAAGACTCAGCGAGAGATAGATAAGGATCCAATGGTCAGCGGACGGGTAGTAGGCTGTTGTTCAGATTGCGTACCAGAAGACCTTGGGTTTCAAAACCTGCTTTACTGCTAGCAGAAATTGCAAGGATGAACGGCAGGCAAACACAGAGATCTCTAAGCTTGTACTGACGCCCTCCAGCTCTAATTTATGTCGGGGACTCCATGACTTGCAGCGAGTGCTTGCCAGATGGACATAAGCCAGACAGTGGTGAAATTCGAGACGAAGCATGACCGCCCGCATGTCTGCGCCATCCCGGCCAATACCGGCGGCCACAGAGAAGAAAAGCTTCGGACGATGATCAGGTGCAACGGCCATTCGCCACTCTTCAAGCTGACCATCCAATGTTCGGATGGCTTGCAAAATCTCCCCATTACTTTTTTCGAGGGCTCGTCGTGAGTACAAAGCAGTATAAGTCCGGGAGCGGATCTCCGTCAACCGAAGATCGCCGGGAAATAGAGGCCGTGAATAATTGTCTGCTTCCATGGTAAATTCTACACAATCCTTGTAGCCCTTAAAGACTCAGGTCGCAATTGTGGTCGGATAGAGACGGTGGCTGTTTGGTACGCCGACAAAGTTCTTTATCGAAATGATAGCACAACCAGAATAGGTTTCGAAGATGCGCGTCTGCCCTATCCCTAGCTCACTTGAATTGATAAAAAGGGATGCGCGCTCGAAGCATGCCTTCGAATGGCCTCCGAGAAGGAGTACTGCTCGAGAGGCGAAAGTGCTCCACATGACAGCCATTCGAAGTTTCCCCGAGAAAGATAGACGACAATTATGATGACTGATGTTTGCAGTAGGTCTATGTCGGGCTCTTGCCCTATATGCATGGAAGTCTCAATATAGTGCAAAACGCGCAAACGTTCAGCTGGCGATGTTCGATGTCCTGCGTCTAATTGATGTATTGACATGAATGCAAGGAAAGCCCACACGCAGAGACAAGCAGACTTCCTAGCCCCTCGCCCACGAGGATCAGTCTCATAAGCATACAATACAGTTTGATCGAAGAGAACGGGGTCTAGTATCGGGAATATGGAACTATAAATTGAAGAGTAGAAGTCAACGGCCAGGGATTTGATCACATCATGCTCAGGTAGACTTGTTCGCTCGATTGAATTCGATTCATGAATCAGACCGAGGTCAGAGTGTGCAACATTCTCCCAGGGTGGAGAGTCAAAAGAGTCAATGACCAGTAATGGTCGTCTGGATGACTGGCTATCCTGTGTGCCCGATAATGCAGGTATGGTGTCTGAAGCCGATGACAACGAGGCGTTCCCTTCAATTATAGGGATGTTGCCAATCAAGTGCGCCGGAGAGTGATTTCGAGGTTTACTAGGCGGTAGGGTAGAATTTCGCACCACCTCATTATCAGACGCATTGGTATGAGGTCCTAATGTGACGCTCAATATTTGCGGTACTTGAAATTAAACGAGACATCTCGTGCTCTGTGCTTGGGCAAGCTTGTGAAGTGAGATCCGAACTGACCATCTTGAGAGCTGCTAGCATTTTCTCGTGGCTGCCTGAAGACGGTCGCGTCAGCGCACATTTGAGGAGCCAAGCAGGGAATCTCCTCATGCACGACTCCAATGACCCTAAATTGAAAGAAGCCACGTGTTTATATAAGGAAAGCACTTACATATAATTGTGACGTCTCTTGCGTTGCCTATCATAGACAGGGGACGTCCTGGTGAGTGCACCAATTGCACCGGGGTTGGGCCGCATCGCATTTTATCTATGCAACATGAGGATTGACCGATAGAATCATCATGCACTGAGTAGATAGCTTACTTTTTGCCGATGACATCGATCACAAGCTCGAGAAACCCGTGTTCTACCTGCTCTTTCTCCGAAGGCGAGAGAAACCACCTTGAAGCCGGCCTTCATGTTGTCGGGGGGCATCCGAGAGTAGCACGCTCCCTACTGTCTCTGGCTTTCATACAGTAATTAAGGAAGTGAAGAGACTCGGACCCGGAGCAAAAGTATGTCCCAGAATAAATAGAATCGGGTCGAGCCCGAAAGAAAGGTGAGTATATCGGTAGGACGAGCTTCTCGGGCACGAGGGGAATTAGATTGGAAAATGAAAAAGAAGCCGAGACTCGGCCCGCACGAGTATGGTATGAGGTCGGATCAAGAAAGCGTTTTCCACATCCAAGACTTTCTTTTCTGCGTAAACTCATTCTATCCGATCCGGCGTTTACTTGACCTCAAACCTCGATCTTCAAGAACAGTTGATAAGGAAAAGACCGATGTACGATAACTTGAAACGATGGCGAAGTTTCGGCTTATTTCCCAGACCTATTTTCCAGGGTGATATGGCATCGGTAAAACATCTACGTGGGAAGCCATTCGATTGTAAATTATGGTGCTAGTACTTTGTTATATATTGAGATTAGTAAGATGGACATTCAAAGTCCCGCAAGGGTGCTATGCGAGTTATTTCTACGGCTCAAAGGGCGAGGAGTGTCATCAAATTTGGCGCTTCCACCCCTTTTTCCATAATGACATCAAGGATTCCCAGGTCGATACATGGCTCCATTGACTGGCCCGCGTGTATGTCCTCGCGCAGAAGATAAGCGATTCATCATGTAGACACTGTAGACACAAGCCCTGTTCGCTTCGCGATGCTCGGCAATCCAGAAGACCTGAGCGAGGTGAATCTGCTGGTCTGGCCTGCACTCGACTTGAGGCATCTTTGGTATGCTTGAACGACTTCGTGACTGAGGAGGAAGTATTGAGGATAAGGAATATGATCTTTGCATTGTTATAGTCGAGGTCCAGTGCTTCCATTATCTACTAAGCGGCGGTCATCACATCTCTCGATCAAGAATCAAAGTATCGACAGGTTGGACCGATGAAAGTGCTCGCCGCAAATATTGCGACTGCAATCCCTCGCTGGACCGGATCGAACATATCAGCCAAGACTCCGTCGACCTAGATGTCTTCAGCATGATTAGTACCAATGTGTGTCAAGAGAACGGGTGGACATGGAGAGGCGCCATACGATAGCCAGAGAAGAACTTTATAAAAGCCCCTCCTAGAAAGCGACATATGAAGATCGTTTGTAGATTTTGAACTACCGCCACAGGGATCTTAAAGATAGCGAAGATGAAGAATCCGATGAACAGGGGATTCTTCCGTCCATACACTCCGAGAGTGGTCCAAAAATCAAGGGCTCAAGCGCGAAACCTAGGACGAACGAACTGGTATCCAGGACCATTACCTCTTTCAATACTCCGAATTGTTTTTGACGTGGCCGTAGTGGCCGTGCTAAAGACAGAGGATGCAAAGGTCACGCAGAAAGTGATCAGACCCAGATTGATGGTGATGACATACTTTCGGCATGTGGACATGTTTGGGGCCGTTTCTGTAAAGCCATTAGCCTTGGAACAGGAACCCTCTGCAATTCTTTTCGGGAAGCCGAAGCGTACGGGATCATAATCTTCATCCCAGCCCACGAGGTCGGGATTGCCGCTGGACATACGTTCTTTGTCTATGCTTGCATCGCCCAAGAACACCTGGGATGGCGGAACTGAGTCGGACCTGGGACTAGCCATGAAATTATAGCTTGTTATTAATTCGCATCTGAGTTGAAAGTCCAATGACCTATCGCAGGGGAATTCCAAGCTTGGATGGTAGACCGTGATAGAGAGAATGCCGCAAAGACTTCTGAGCGCCGAAGATCAGCCCTACTCTTATACCCATGGCAAGTCCGAGGCAGGCTACATCATTCAGGCACAATTCTTTGCTTGCACAGGGGTTGGTCTCCACCGATCAAATTCGCCGTACCAAGGACCGATAGGAACCGCGACATAACAAGGCGCTGGAAATAACCTCCCGGTGCATCCTTCGGGAAGTAAGATCTAAAACGAATGCTCTCAAGGCCTAATTCATCTAGAGCATCTTGGAGCATCCGCCCCCCAAACTATGTTTTTGTTTGAATCCAAGACCGAGTCGAGAGAGAGAGTCGAATTCAAAGAACTTGGGTTGGCCAAAATGCACACTAGAAGCGACCTAGTACCCATGCCTTAGTACATCATCACTTGTTCAGTTGGTTCCAGTAGTTGGGAGCAAGTCGGTTCAACTCAAGGTTGGATTGGTTCAATCAAGCCACTCCTCCAAACCAGCAACGCTACTTGTATCTACTTCACCGAATGCGTCAAGAAATGCTGATATAAGCGGCATTTTTGCCTTTTCGAGACCGGCAGAGGCGAAGCCTTGGAGAAGCTTTTGGACGAAACATGGCATCACATATGTGCGAATGAAGAATATATGCATCAGTCTAGGCCCCCCAAAACTGGCCGTCGATTGCAAAGACATGCACTAATGGACATGCTCAATTGCTTTCAGAAGCTTACATGCCGACGCCCAGGCACTCTCCTACATAGCTGTCTTAGTAATCTTGGCCGTATGCTTGATTGTTATTCTAAGTTGGAGGTAGGAGACTAGGACTTATCCGAGTAAGGTATACCTACTACGTATTAATTCCAGACACACAGAGACATCATAACGGTAATTAGATATATCGTAAGTAAGCTGCCAGTAGCAGGGGAGATCCTATACAATGTCCGAGGTCACCACAAAAGACTTGTGGATACTGACCCCATTCATCCGTTGAGGCTTTGGGTTGAGGTCCTCCTGACTACTGTGCGGGCTCCCAGCCGAGGTTTGTATAGTCGTGACCACGCCCTGAGAATCTTCCGGATCGAGGTCCGGCCGCCAGTATTTCGTCGCGTTGCTCTGGGTTGCATGGCCGATCGAGCTCGAAAGAGGTATGCTACCTCCTGTTTTCTTGCTACGTGTGGCGCCATAGCTGGCGTCACCAAGCCAGCGAAAGAGAGGACGCAGGGTTACAAGACACCCTGCTGTGATGCTAAGGTTAGCCTCGACATTGGACTAGATCGAGATCTGCGTTGTAGTGTCTGAAGAAAGTTCTAATAAGTAATCTGTGTGGCTCTCGTATGGTGTGAAACTGAGACTTACAGAGGAACTCCTTGTCGTTGTAAGTAGGCAGAAAAGGTATGCGTACAATCACAGCCGCGCTGGCTCTATCGGCTCATTAGTTCATGGCCGATTATTAGGTAATGAAGGTTTATTCAAGATTACTCACACGCAACCCATGCTCAGGATCCCTGCTAGCGCAGCCTTGGTTCTTGTACTCATTTGCAAGTTCCAGACTAAAAAAGCAGGTAACAAGCCCAGAATCAAGTCGCAGACCATGGCTGTTACACTATACAGGTAGGCGATATCGATGAGGTAGTCGATAGAGATGCAGGTACCAGTGGAATGAAAACGTCGCCAAAAGTAGGAAACCGGTTGGCATTCTAGAGTCAACATGAACCAGAACACCAGGCCCACGACAATCGAGATGGCAATGACAAACCACAAGAGCATCTTGTGTATCCGTGAGACGGTAAGCCGGAAGAGAGTCAATGCAATGGAGACCTTGGCAACGACTACCGTCACGACATAGCTTGTTTGACCTAACCACCACCACTGAAAAACGTAAATTTACTTTGCCGTTTGGAAAAGGGTATTTTTAGATCACATACAAACAAGGCGGTTTCTAACGTGTCTTGGTCAAGCCACTCGAGCTTTTGGCCCATGCCATACACTGACCCGGTAATACCACATAAGGCAAATAGAATCTCCAGCGCCTATGGTGGTTTAATTCATGATCAGCATGATTCAAGAAGACAGCCATGAGAATGGCAAGAGCAGCTAGCCACATACCATCGCTAGGACCATCAATGCATCGTCCCATCCGAATGCGCGCACCAGTCGCAGTCTCACGAAACATCGTAAGCAGACGGAAATGAAGGAAAGTCCGAGGAAAATCACGGTAACAACGAAGATAGGCTCGCTGCGACCTTTGAACTCAACCATTGTAGATTGTCTGTGAGGTGAGGTCAATCACAACTGAGGATAATAATCTAGGAGCCGATGACATAATCATCTCAAAGTGGAAAAGCAACCATCAAGGAAGCGAGGAAAGAGAGAGAAAGAGAGGCGGTAGCAGCACACGCACGAAATATTGCACTGCAGGGGCCGGACGATAGCACTTTAAGGGGAGCAGACTGGCTGCATAAGATGAAGAAGCTTCTACGCTAAGGTGTCGGGCCGGGTCGGATTGTCTGACAAGCCATGGATGGAAGGTTTAGTGAAGAGTGATGGGGCATGGACCCAGTGTCAAGGAAGCAACTCTGAGGGCGACAGAGTGACAAATGGATCCCAGCAACTGCAGCCTGGGTGGGGAAGGGTTACCTAGGCACGTTCTGAACTCCGAAGGTGACCCCTCTATGCCATCATTTCGAGTGTCTAGGGCCAGGAATAGACTTTGGCAGAAGCTGAAGACTCATCGGCAAACTTGAGTGAGGTTCAGTCATGAGAAGCCCTTTCAGCAATGGCCAAAATAGGCTGATCGGCACCGGCCTAGCAGTGCCAAAAGCTGGCTCTGGGGCAATCTCCAGGCATTCAGAATATCCACCTTGCCATGAAAGGAAAATGTAGTCAGTAGTCCACTTCAAGGTGCATTGGTTCGGGTGGTTCATCGCTCCACCTGTCTCTGAAGTCTGGACGGGGTTACTTCGAAAGGTGGGGAGGGCAGAAAGGGAACCTCCTCCAGGCACGGACACCTTACTACAAACGATCCTAGTAACATCAATGCTGACAATTTGAAGACAGCATGCAGTAGTTGCCAGGCTATTCCACCGTCTACTTTTCTAGGAGTCTAGGCTATGGTCTACCATTGACTCGAAAAAATGGTGTCTCGAACTTTTCGTGCCGTAAAAATGCGGCTTGCTGTGCGATGGAACACAGCTTGCCAGTGGAGGTCGACTAGACATGCATGCAGATGGGCCCCAAGAATAGCACCCTGCAGGGGGCACACGCGGATGATCCAGACCTGATTGTCGTGTTGTAACAGGCTGCTGCGCCTGAGAACTTGAGGAATGACGTTGTGGAAGTAAGGTTATATTTATGATGGCGGACATAAAATTCTAGAGTATATAGAAAGTGTTCTTTAACAGGGCCGATAGGCTCCGGTAGGGCAAGCGAGGTCTAATCCTCTACCATCCATGGAAATCAACAGCAACTAACAACAGATATTCACAGCAAATGGTGGTTTTGCCCGTTCTCCTGGGACAGCCTTAACCAGAAATAGGTCTTGCAGGATACTCTTCCTCAAGCCGCCCCTAAGTACTGCACTTGTAACAACCAGCCACCTTATTGTCAGCGACAATGATGTCCATAGCTAGTCGGAGTAGACCAAAATGCGCAATCTCGGCAAATGAGTTCACGATTCAGCCCGGACGAAAAGTAAACCAATTTGATCGATCTTCTTCGCACAGGGTAAAGATAGACAGCCCCACCAACGGATGTTTCATTTCAATCTTCTTCCCTGTCAACACCGTTGGACTGATTGAAAGCGTATCTTCCAATGATATCTGATCGACTAAGCTACTGACTTGTGCTGGGATATTTCCTGATTCAACATATCCTTGATCTGACCCTTGATCCCATCCTTTACAATCCTTTAGTATGTCTTGGGTCTGTATTCTTCTTTGTGGGTGAGCAGGCTACTCATACTTTGACTAATCAAACCACCATGATCCGTGACGGGCGATTGCCGAACGGTCTCCAACCGTCTCAACGTGCCCCTCTTCTAAAGTCCTTACCCGGCAACACAACTCCACAATTAATTTGAGCCTGCCGATCCAGCAACAGGATCGCATTTGAGGATCTTAGATGCAGTTACACTTGTTTCACCTTCCTCTTCTTGCGGAGTCGGACAATATGAAAATGATCGCATTGACAACAGGGCCAGAGGCAATCTCTCTTGTGCGATGCACAATGCTGTTCTATTTGACTTTTCCGCATACGCGTCTGACAGGTGCCAGGTGTCAGCACTTGATGCCAGGGACAATTTCTTCGCCATCTCGCCTAGAACCTGAGCTAGCCTTTAGTGCCGCCGAGCTTCGCAACACCCTATCATCATTCGCAGGGAGAAGGGAAAGCCATGTCATCGTGCACATTTCCCCCCTTTCTATCCGTCCCTACAATCGATGATTCGGAGGAGGGTAACCATTTCCGGTCTTGCTCCGCTTATGGTTCAACCAACAGTGGAACATGGCGGGAGCGGCGTCCACGAACCATAATAAGCTCGGCTATCAGTTTTGCATTAGTACCACTATACATATGCTGATAAACTGTGTACGGCATCGGGAAGTCTCGCGTGCACTACTGTTGTCCTGCTTCCAGGATCTCCCCTCGAATAAGGCGGGCACTGAAACCTGGGTGTCAATGCTAATCCACAATTTACCGATTGAAAGAAAGCAAATCTCGAAGAGTAGAATATCAAGGTGCTGTAGGTTTTTGGGGTGGTACAACATCGGTACTCTCCTCTTATCTGACATGGAAACTTGAGGTCACTGTCAACGCCACATGCTAGGTAGGCTAGGCCGGCCCCCACCTCCTGAAACGCTCGTTGCTTGAATGCACGTTTCATCTGTCATCGGTCGAACTGTCAAGGCGATGCCTTAGATGCTATTCTGAGCCACCAGGTGGAGTGAACTGGGCTCTATACTCTTACAGCATACACTGTTATGCTCCAAGAGTGCGATAGTTCCTTCTCTGAACCCACACCAACGCTTAGGTTTGTCACACGTGCAACGGTGCTACGCAGATACGGAGTACCACCAGAGGCCGGGGATCTGAGTTGGCACTTTTGCCCTATGCAATAGCCACCTGAAATAGAGGAGTTCGTGTTACCATTGGGTTCCAATTCCCCTCGCTCTGGGCGATGCCAAAGGCGCCGAGAGCTCAATTGTTGCCCTATGGGAGCACAGGTGGTTTCATGCTAGGTTAAATCCAGTTGAGCGCCAGTCACCATAACAGCCAAGTCTTTCACAAGAGTAATCTCGCTGCAGATTCCCAAGAGCTTTTGATAGGGAGAGTAGCTTTTCAGGTTGGCTAAGACCATAGTAGTCTAGCCCGCGGCCCGCGGCGGCATGCTAGATTACCCATTTGGGACAGCAGCGCAGAGGACCTGATCCGGGGATAGTTGGTGCATGCGCCCTCTATCCCCGCATCCAGCCCCCCTTCACATGGGAAGCTCCAGAGCGTAGTTACTTGCAGCTGCAGTCTCGATTTACTGATTATTCTAGGTCCTGGAAGCCTCCTGGCCAAACCATCGCCGCCATGTGCGTGATTGCTCATGTTATACCTTGCACCCTTCCTTATGGCCTCTGTCTCTCCACTACTCCATCTCTCCATCTACCACCGCATATACCTTTGGCACGCTTTAGGCAGTCATCGATCATGATCACGTGATAGGAAAGGAGCAAGCGAAGACATGAGTATAATGTGTAGCATAAAAGTATAAGTAGAGAGCACAGCGCACGTCAGATCGATCCGGTTGACCCCAGAGATGTAAGTTAGCATGTCTCCCCAGACCAGACAAAGCTTGCCGCTTATTGAACAAAGACAAACATTTGAGCAAGCGCAATCGCACTCAGCGTCATGAGAATTGAATTCCTTATGCGCAAATCGACAACAGCCTGCTGAAAGAAGATATCTGTGCTGGCCACCAGCCTCAGAAAATGTATAGGTATAAGTCTCTACAAGCCATGTGATTCGTCTGCTGTAGATTGTGAGAAGAGGTCGCTGAAGAACAGCATCCATCAGGCCACCCCCTCCTTCAGCGATCGTTCTGAGACCATAGGCTGATATAATCCTATCGGTAGTCTCGAAAGAGACGCTTCAAGGCCTGTGTCTTGCTCTTGTTCACTAGCAGTCGGGGTATCGTTGCTCAGATCCCTTCATCAATCGGCTAGGCTCTAATGAGCCGCTCCCCGATCGATATCTCGCTCGCTGCATCATGGCCATCATCTTTTCTCTACTACGTCGATCATTCATCTCCGTCTCCTCGAAAAAGCTCCAGGACTCGGTCTGACAGGGAGAAGAGATCTTCCTGTCCATCATCCACAGTATTTGCTTGTGAGTGCTGTTCTTGAAATTGCAGACGGTTCTATGATCGGTATCGGTGATAGAATAGCTAGAAGGCATGAAAAGCACGCGTGACCTTAGACTACAGTCGGAAACATCTTGGAACTACGAACTAACGTAGCTCCGCGAGTGGATGCCTCCTCCAAGAGTGCTCGGGGCAGCTGCTAAGCGAACACAGTTAGTATCAAGAGTCAAGACCGGGCTCGTATGGGTCTTTGCTCGAGTCGAAATTCATCCATCCTTGACGCTATCCCCTCGCTTTTCGATATTCAATCCCAGCCCCTGTCTGTGTTCCCTCTTACCAGTCATCGTAATATCGGTCCTCGTCGCAGAAGATCGAATAGGATTGACGCATTTCCCGGTGAATCGGGGTAGACTTGTCAATTATCTCGTCTTGTTGTGTGGCGCTCGCACAGCCAACTTCGTCTAAACTCAATCGGTCATATCATACAGATTCGGATTATGGAACTTCAGACCTTATATGTGCATAGCTAATCAACATGATTTCGATGGCTGGTACCATGCCCCAGGAACGAAGCAATTCCATGGCTATGATGGCGGAGCAAGCTCACCAATCGTCCGATAGGAATGTCCTCCGGTGATTACCCTGATCACTTGCTCAATGAAGGTATACAAGAGCACCGTCAAAACGAGGACCCCCCCATGTTCGAGGCAGTACAAATACGACCAGACCTGCGCAGACCAAATCTTCTCTATAAATAACATGCAAGAAGTCTCAGACTTTCCCGAATATATGTATGTACATTTCAAAACTGCGCTTTCCTTCATATGCCGAATGTGCCTGACATCAACTAGCCTTCTGAAAGATATCTACCACTTAGCCTGGGGGCTCTCCATGAACGCCTTCAGGATGTTAATCCGCTCCTCAAGGGCCGCAACATAAACATTCAGGTTCTCCTGCACCTGAGCCTGATCACCGCCCAGTCTAGAGTAGAAGTCCTTGCGGTAAGGGCAGGCGGACATGGCAGCGGAGAAGAGGGGCTTGACAACGAAGGAGTGGTGGGGCTTGAGGGTGCCGCCGTAAGCGTTGCGGAAGGAGTCGGCGAGTTCGGTGGAGGCGTTGTCAATGTTGTGGCGAAGAGCTTGGGCGGTGAAGTCAAGTCCTCTGTGAGAGCAATATGTCAGCTTTGTGAAGAGATTGAAGGTGTCGATGAGAACTATGCATTGTGCATCGATACATGCGGCTAGGTGTCATGGGCTGAGTGACGGGGAGGGGTAAGTCAAATCTAACCTAACGAGCCAGAGGAGACCCTCGGTGGCGGTGTGCTTTCCGGTCTTGAGCTCGTTCACGACAAGCTCTTGGAGAGTCTGGGACTCAGCGGGAGCAGCCAGGAACCTGTCCCTGACTTTCTGTGATGGGGTCAGACCTGAGCGATGGCTTAATGCGGGGTATGGTTATCCGAACCTTGATGTTGCCGGTGAGGTCAGACTTGACAACGCCGAAAGCCTTGGATTGCATGAGATCTAGGAGTTTGATGTCAGTATACAGAGCTCTGTGACGTGCTGTACCATGTCCAATAACGGTTACATACCGAACAAGGTGGTCAGGGCCTCAGCAGCATCGAGGAATTCCTGAGTTGAGATGCCGTTGGCGGTGATGGGAACGTCCGCGAAGGACTTCTTGCCGTCGAACCAGGTAGCCATTTTTGTGAAAGTAAGGAGGTAGAGTGTAAGTTGTTAGTACAAATGAACACAGTGGATTGTAGGCAGGTAAATAGAGAGAATGTGAGTCGAGTGATCAGGGGTTGGGCGCTTTATAAGGCAACGTGGAGGGGGAGGTGGAGGGCAGCTCATCAACAGCCCACGGCGGCCTGTCACAAATCACCGCCGCAGGGGAGCGGGACACGCAAGCGGTGAGGTTCGAGACCAATAAACAAAGCGGGTCCCGTCGCCCCTGAGTGGTTATGTCAGCCATTGTTTCACCTGAGACAAAGCGTGCAAACATCTGAGCGGGCTATCAGGCATTAAGGCAGAAAGGCAGTCAGGCAACAGGGCATAAACTTGGGAAAGGGGAAGACCTCCAACGAGCGACGTCATCGACTCCGGGCCAAGACTTGTCCCCAGTGTCGGTTCCTGGCCGATGCCAGATCTGCATCTCAACTCCCCCCCAGCTTTCCTGGTTCGATTTCAAAACACCCTTTGTCCTCAAGGACACCCTAGTTATCTCGTCGAGAAGTTTCACTGGAGATGTCATGACTTCTCATGCGCCGACGGAGCAGCATTCCAGTGACGGAATGGCTACCGATCCTCGTCTCGAGTATCATGGCTCCAAATATCGCGGGCTGGACCCCGACTCTCATACTGCAGAGAAATTGGTATGTGCTTACATACAATCCACGTCCCAGCTGCTGACCCGACAAAGCATCATGCCTCTCCCAAACACATACACATGACCAATCGGCGATTCTTCATCGGCCCCATTCCGCAGGGCTGGTTGCAGAATCACCGTAAATCGTGGTGGAGGACAAGACTCAGGCTGAGTAAATACTCTTCAAGGACTGTCACTTTCTCTGCAGATCCCATGGTCGCACGTTACACTGAGGAGTATGACAGTGATGAATATGAATCCTCTCCCGAAGAAGAGTCAGCTGGTCTGGCCGATACCACTGAAGACGAAGCAACAGAACGGGAATCAGAGGACGAAACCAGGGATCGTGAGTCCTGCTCGCGAAAGAGCCTACGAACTATTCCCTACACACTCTCTGAAGACAATGGGCATGAGGTTTCGCGGACGACTACTGCAGACACAAGCCGATCAACTTCTAGCGAAACAGCGAACCACGAAGGCGCATCTACTCGAAGACAAGATGGTGGCTCTGCTTATTACACGGCCCACGAGCGCGGCCCAAGCGATGAATCCTTGGAACCCAGCAGGATGGAGTCGGAGCAACCCACGCGGGAACAAGACAGGCAAACGCTACAGGTTCCTAGCCAATATGCCGAGAGTCAGTCAAGCCCCATGATTCCTGCTAGCGATCATGGATCCACAACTGGGTTGCTAAGGCCAGCGTCGCGATCCAAAGGAAAGGGAAGAGCACTGTCCGTGTCGACACCAGCAGATCTGGAGCAGCATGAGCCTCGGGTGGAGAGCGACGAAGAGCAATCAATCCCGCAGGGCAAGCGAGTCAGAAGTAATCCTCTTCACCCACTGCACAAAAAGGCGGTCAGATACAACCTGGATGACAATCTCTTGGATAAACAACAGCGGCTTTTTTCGCGCATATCGAGGACACAGGGAGTCTTGTCACGACACCGACCGCACCGACGCAAAATCCAGGAAGGAGAGGTCTTGAAAGCAGAGAAAATGCTTGTCCGGATTGAGGAAACACTACAGGACAAGCTTCCTGATGACTATACAGAGAATGACAGTCTCAAGTCAGAGAATCGGGTTGTCGATCAGTGGCGAGAATACCTCGTGGCGTGTCGAGTGTCTTCGAATCCGGATGCGCCATTCTCTCTTCAAATGTACAAGACTCGTGTCATACCCGAGGTGCAAAAGGCAGGCACGCGGATGTCACCGCAGTATGATATCCCGCTGGGTCGCAAACGAACCAAGGTAAACCTTTATTCACACCTGGACAAGACAATTGTCATCTGGGGCCCGTGTAAGCGAGGGACGAAGATCTTCATTATACGGCCGAAGTCTGCGGCGCATGCTATGGAATGGTACACTTTCCTGAGCCAGGTGCTAGGCAGGCGCCGTCCGTCTTCACTCCCGATATATGTCCCAGACCTTGGAGTATCTCTTGTTTTCAAGAACCCGTTCGAACAACTAGAAGCAATTTATTCGAACAAGGGGAAGGGTGGTGTTCTGGGTCGCGCTGCAACGAAGGAGAACTCTGTCGCTACAGCGATCGTGCGCGGTTGTTTGGAGATGCTGGAACACCGCCCCGAATGGGCGGAGGTTCTGAACCGCTGGTCCAAGACTGAGATCATGGGGCTTGCCTGGAAGCGGTATGATCGATTGGAATGGATTTTTGGTACCAATGAAGCGAACATGTACGGCACAATTGCGATGCATACAACCCATGAGCTTGAGCTGCGACCAAGGCAACATTATCAGACGTACGTCAAGCACGACCACGAGAAGGAGGATGAGCCCCCACCGGTAGAGGGCTTTCTTGTACGTCTCACATCGCAGCGTGGTGTACACCAGCGATTGAATAAGATGTTTTTCAAACGACTGTATTTCTTTACTCAGGATCACCACCTGTTTTTCTGCAGACCCTCCAAGTCAGTGCCCCCGGCGCCTCCGAAGCTCGACCGCGATGAGACTACCGTGCCCTCAGCGCAGCAGATCTTGGACGCATCGCCTCTTTCTTACGATATCGATCCGTACCCGTTGCAGGACGGCGAGATTACATGGTTATCGAGTGGCAATAAGGAACACATTACCAAATACGACGAGCAGGCTTATGCTCAACAGCAAAGAAACGCCCACAACATTGAGCATGCAGACGGGTTCATTGATCTAAGCCGGGTCAAAGAAGTCCGCAATGTGCACCGTGATGCTTGCCCCGCCGACCCCAATCTCGAACAAGGGCCCGACGTCGACTTCCAACCTGACGCGACAGATTCGCGCCGAGATGACGGCGCCACGAAGCAGTTTGATGATGAGAGGACGTTTGAGATGCTCCTGCACAATGACCTTGTTGTTCGGTTCCAGGCGTACGATAAGATCACTAAGAATGAATGGATGAAACGACTTGATGCTCTGGCGAAATACTGGAAGGTCCGGCTGGCGACCGATGCAGCGGAGCTCAAGATTCTCCGCCAGCGTAACCAAGAACTTCTTGGAATCGATGAGGAGATGGAGTCGATCATGGGGCAATTTGCTCGAAAGTGGGAGGTCAAAAAAGCCGAGGCCTCGCCTCTGCTGCACAACATCTGTGCTCTGTCGGGCTGCCGGACAATCAAGGTACACCACACGCCACTCCAACGGAGCAGCAGATACTGACTGGAGTTGCAGATGTCTGGACAACTTTATCGGAAACCTCGCCGCCACAGCACCTTCAAGCGATGCCATGTCGTCCTCATGGCCGGAAAGTTATTAATTTTTCGCACCTCCCTGCGGAAGCGCAACGGCGCCGAAGTGCCTCATATACACCACAGCTTGGAGACCACCATCGACCTGGCCGACTGCTATATATACTCGGGCCTTTTGACCGAATCAGACTTGCTCTACTCAAATCAGACGTTCGACAGCAACCGGCCTGGGCACCACTCCCTCCCGCGAGTCTATCTCTCGACAGACGTCTTCACAAGTAGTGACGAGGACACCGCCATCGCATTCGTGATCTGGCAGCCCCTGCGCAGAAACTACTTCCGCTCACGCGAGTACGGGACCAAGGGAGAGAAGCGACAACGGTTGAAGCAGGTGTCCACGCTGGGGGTGCACGGGCGGACCATCGTCTTCAAGGCGCGCAGCCGTGTGGAGAAAGACCGGTGGGTGTTGAGTATAGCATCCGAGATTGACCGTCTGCAAGAAGACCGGCCGGAGGATGTGCGAATCATCTCACAGCAGACTTAGCGATTTTTTTCTTGTTTGTTGAAGTATAGCTCTACGATCCAAAACGTAGGATCGGCCTATTCTCTAATTTCTATTTAGTCACCACACACACATGAAGGACGAAAGCGAGGAAATATGTACATACTCAATGCAAACAAACATAATATACACAACATCGAACACCACCAAAAAGCTGACAGTAAACACCTTACCATCCCGACCGCAGCCTACGACAATTGTGGGCGTTCCAACTTCACCGCCTCCTTGACCACACGCTCCCTCACCTCCTGGCGATAATCCTCCCCGAAGCGACGCTCCGTATCGCCCTCCACAAGCCCGCGTTCCCAATCCTCCCAATTCAACCACCGCCACCTGGGCCACAGCACCGCCAACACCCGGCCCGTGATCAGACTGCAACTCACAGGCCCGTAGGTATTACTATCCATCGACTTCCGGGGATCGCGCGCATCGCCCTCCAACCACACATGGTTAAACGGCACGACCTGCGCATCCTTCAGACAGGGTTCACGTGTCGTGATACGATCCCCGGGCAGTCCGACGACGCGCTTGATGGCGATGTGGCGGGGATTCGCGGGGGAGCTATCACACCGGAAGAGAACTGTTAGCCACCATTACCGTCGTCGAGATCCCCTCCCCCCCTCACGCACAACCCCCCCTCCCCCCTTGAAGATGGTCAATAGCTGAAGACTCACCGAAACGTAACAATCATCCCCCTCTCCAACCGCCGCCTCCGCTCCCACGGCCACAACCCGCCACCGCCCCACATATTCACCAGCACCATGTCGCTGGCCGTGTGCATCTGCTCGTAGTCCTCGTTCAGGTAGGGCGTCATGCTGGGCCCGCGCACCCACATCACCTGCAGCACGTGTTCGGAGAAGAAGAGCCCGATCGGGAGGAGCGGGAGCGTGGCGCCCAGGACCCGCACGGAGCGCCGGAAGGGTAGCGGGAGGGTTGCGTAGCGCGCGCGGAGGGCGGAGAGGAAAGAGAAGCGAGGGCGATGGCGCTGGGCTCGTTGCGCCGCTTGTTGTTGTTGCTGTTGTTGCTGCTGCTGCTGGGCGTGCGCTTGCGCGCGGAGTTCGTCTTGGAGGTCTTGGACGAGGCGCTGGCCTGGGGTGGTTGCGCGGGAGAGTTCTTCGCGGGGCACGACGCGGGGTTTTGTGCGGTTGGGGTTCGGGTTGGGTGGTGTTGGTGGTGGCATATTCAGTGCTGATCCGTTTGGAGGCAGTGAGGAAGACCTTCTTGTTGGGGATGGAGCTGGGTTGGAGCTGGGGTTGCGTGCGGAGGAGCGGAAATGAGGATGGAGGTGGGGATGCGGTCGCGACGTTGGGTGGTTGAGGGTGTCCAATTGTTTCGTGGAAAATGCGCTAGATTATCGTGTAGCAAGGGTGGAAGAGGAATTGGTGCTCAAGTGTGGGGGAAAGGGTATCGAAGTGTGTCGCATCGGAGTGTGTGGTGGAAGCCGCGGAGATGATCGTGATATCGTGATAATTATCGCAAGCTTGTTTGCGGTGTTTGCACTGGTCGTTTCGGGAACTTTTGTCCTGTGATCCGGGCGTGGACCCAAACTATAGCTATTCTACGAAGTATACCGTCCTTTAGGACGAATGTCGGGTTAATGCTTTTCACCTAAAATTCTCGCATCGACCAAGAATAAGTGTTGCATTAGCTATCATAATTTATGGAAAATCTGAATGTTGATGGGGGTAGTGTGCATTGCTCCATTCGCACAAAGACCACTGAACATTCAGTCCCAGACGCCAGCCGAATCATAAAGTAACGTATTTGTCATAAGTTTTGTGCATGATTATTCATAGTCACCAGTCTCAATTACCAATCCTTGGTCATGAGGCTATCCTTGGACAAAATCCCATCCGACGACGACGACTGTGAGCCATCCATGTCGATGATGCCGCTGGACTGGACGCTTTGCACGTCGGTGGCCGAAGGAGGCCGGTCGACCTCGACGGGGTCATCGTCCAATCTCTCCGTGCGCCCGTCCTCGGACTTGTCCACCTCCTCCCAGTCGTCATCCGATTTGATGGAGAAATCCTCGATGTAGCTTTTACCTCGCTGCGTGGTCGTGGTCTCGTTAACCCTCTGCTTCTTGGTCTCCGGTTGGCCGTCCAGTCCGGGCTCCATGGTGGGCGCGTCGGGGAGCTTGGCTGCGAGTACTTCGGATGACAGTAAGGACTCACCGTCGGTGCTTGTTGGTTGGGATTCGCTCTGCTCGTGGGGAATGTCGTTGCTGGGAACATCCTGATCCTCGGGTGGGAAGAATAAACTAGCAGACGAAGGCATACTGTTAGTATCCACTTATCGAACAGTACAGACGATAACAGCAAAGCTCAGATGAAAGCGAAGGGGAACCAATGGTCCAGACTTACGGCACGAGCTTCTCATAGGCCACCTCGTCCTTGCGCTCAAAATTGCAGAAGATGATGCGCTCCAACTTGCCGATATTGCCAGCGGTCTCCAGAAACTGGCGCGTCTCGTCCAACACCGCCCTGGCGGCGGCTTCACTCGGATACCCGTATACGCCCGTGCTGACGGCCGAGAACGCGATGCTTTTCATGTCATTCTCCACGGCCACCTCCAGACTGCGACGGTAGCAGCTGCGGAGCAGCGACTCGGGCCGCCGGGCGCCCCCGCGCCGGCGCTCGGATTCGTAGATAGGACCGACGGTGTGGATGATTCTTTTGCAGGAGAGCTCGTATGCGGCGGTGATCTTGGCGTCGCCGGTGTCGCAGCCGTCCAGGGTGCGGCACTCGCGCAGCAGGTCGGGCCCCGCGGCGCGGTGGATGACGCCGTCGACGCCCCCGCCGCCCAGCAGGCTCTCGTTTGCGGCGTTGACGATGCAGTCGACCCCCTGCAGCTTTGTGATGTCATTGCGAACCAACGCGATCGTGTCATTGAAGGCCTTGGATGGCGGCGCCAGAGGGGACGCGGCGGGGACCAACCGCTTCAGCTTGTACAGGAGTGAAACGGTCGGGATCTCGGCGAGAGGTATGAGGGGGCCTGCCATATTGCAGCACGGTCGTGTACCTCGGATCGTAGTTGTTTCCCACGAATTGTTTATCCAAACGGCGGCGATACGCAGTCTTCCCCGCGTTTTGACAAAGAGGTGGCGGGAGCCGGGCACTTGCAGCGCAGTTTAATTCGATCGAGGGAATGTCCTGCACGAATGAGACAGTTCTTCGCTTGGTGATACTCTGACTCAACAAGTATCAGATCAAGAAGGTATGTATTAGATGGTGTTCCCACGGATGTTCTTTGATGCAAGTAAGCTGTTGTGGAGGGGGTGAAGCTTGCTTGTTACACGTGATTGACACATGATTCACCCTTATCTTATCGTTGGGCCAACCCACAGGTGAATCTTGTCACAAACGTCATAGTGGGCTGAAATTGACCAACAGAGCTCTGTATGTCCTGGGTCACTGTGGAAGGGAAGAGCTCCCGGTTGCCTCAGGTTAGCAGTATATGGAAGCTGCGGTGTATCCTTTGCGTTTTACTTAGGCTCCGGATATCACCCTGGTGCCAATTCATGACGCGAGACGAAAAACAACATCGCAAGCTGATCGCGAACCACGAAAGAGCAGTTGCGCAACCAACTGATCATATTTGGAATTCGGTTTGTGGAAAAGCAGACAAGCCCTCCTTCCTACAGCAATACAGGCATGGACAAGCTACTTCTCGAATAGTCTATCAGGCAGATAGACTCTACAGAACACGGTAGCAATATCAACGCCCAACCACCTCACCTCCGCGCCCTACAGTACTCCCCATACTGAGTATGAATCTGATCCACGACGTCAGAATCCAAATCGATCCACGGGAAACCCACAATCGATCGAGATCGAAATATACCTGTCACGCGACTATATCATCACCCGAATCAATAATTGCCAGCCCAGTACAGTACATGAGGAGTCGAACAATTGAATTATGCGCGGGTAGCAAACCAAGCGCCTGCAGGAACTGGAGGTCCGTCCTCCACCTTCGCCCCACGAAAAAGCAAAAAAGAATAAGCCTCCGGATGGGCAAGACGGGGAAGAAACAGAGGCTTGAGCCTCTTTCTTGACCCAGAAATGTGACATGACAGATGCTAAGGCAGATCGAGAGATCGAACCACACAAGGTTTAGATGTCACCGCTTCTTTGTGATCGGGCTCTCAGATCCAGCGCCGGGACCCCCTTCCCATGGCCCCGGGCTTCCCTACCTGCTCCTAGATCACCCGATATGGCGCATGATGTATGCACGGTGCAGCTGTTCTGTTTTGCTTTGATGATCTGACAGATCGAGTCCGAAGTGATCTGTAACACTGCATCCGGGGTCGAGCGAGGGAGCAATCCACAAAGGCATTAGACTACCGCCAGTAGATCCCAAATCAAGCCACATCTTGCAGATGGGACGCGAATGATTGGCCCAGAAGAGGGCAGGGCGAACTAATGCAAGGGCCAGAAGCAAATTCACTTTGCACAACTGCGGGCTGATGGTGGGAGCTTTTGCACGCGACAGTTGAAACCTCAAGAATTAGTTATGTGGTTTGCTGGTTTTGTTTTCATTGGAGATGAGATGCATTGTGATTCGTCAAATGATGTCAGTGACAGTCTCAAGCTATATGCCCTGCGCGATTAGTCGCAATATGTATGCACACACACACAGTCTCTCTCTCTCTCTCTCTCACTTCCTTTACATCATCACGCATGTGTACTGTACCAACTGCATCGCCACATCAACCCAACATCTGCATGCTCGCAGACAACCCCTCCGCTTGCCCCCCAGTTACTGCATTTCCATGCATGGGAAGCACCTTCGACGGGGAGAGGGTTGTGTACGGGCATATTCGACAACAAGAGGAAAGTGAACTCGATCGTCAATCTCTTAACCTCTGCCACCATGAAATTACTCCGGATTCGGAGTTCGGATGCACGTCAATCACCCCCCCCTTTGCCCAAAAGGACAAACGTATTACGAGTATACTTACTTTGTGTATGAACGACGGGGAAGAGGGCCCGGGCACAAGATGCATCCGAACTCTTCCATGCTGCAATGGATGCAAGTCCGGCAGATCTAGTGTGGTTGCCTTCCTCGCTGCCTATTCCCTGAAGTAGGATGAAACTTCTCAGCTCGGGATGATGATGATTAGCAGACTTTTGACAGACAGGTGCCAGATGCAATCGACCCTTCCAGGTGAGACTTACTTGGTGAGAGGGTCTCAGAAGATACGTACTACGTAGTTTGCCCATGCCCCATAGACCGGCAACAGGTAAGCCGGCCATAGAAGCAGAGTCACTCGCCCATCGGAGGGATCCAAAAGAAAAACTTTGGATCGATCCGTGACCCTCGCGAGGCAATACTACATCCATCCATGGGAATGTGAATCCATGTCTCAATCTGAGTAATCATGATTCTTTGAGCTTATACCTCTACAAGTATCGCCAAGGTATGCCTCTCCCCTTCTCCAAGCCTGAACCACGGGGGAAAGCTTTGGAAGTGGAACGCTAGGCTTATTAGGTTATTGCGGCTCTGTGTATCTGCACTAAGTTAGACAGTCAAGTTAACAGATCCCTCATGCGGTATCGAATCTAAATCAGGAGTCTACATGGCAAGTGGGACATGACACCCTCCCCCCAAAAAACAATGGATTTGTAGTTTAGGTACTCCGTACACCGTACACCGTACAATACACAACCGAACTCCTGGGGAGAGCACTCGAATTTGGTTTAGCTCCACAGAAGGGAAAAAAAAAGGGTCGAAGGTAGATTTTTGTGGATCAGTTTCGGGAAAAGAGACTTTCGCATCATACATGCGGTCCAATAGCTGGGTTCCAAATCATCCCCCAAAAGAGAACCCGAACAACCAGTGGATGGAGCTAACTATTTGGAGTCTGGTGGGGTTTTGTTGGGTGAAAGCTATCATCTCCGGGCGATTTGGTAGATGCCAAAGAGATCTAGGTGCCGTCGTACCGGGGACGGAGACGGCGGGAAGGGCCAAAGCAAGGGGGAGAAGAGCTGATGGGGGGTTGAAGGAAGGGGACGACAAAGAAGTTCTTCGCTAACTGTCCGAGAAGGAAAAGAGAAAAGGGGGGGGGGGGGGGGGGGGGGAGAGGGGGGGGGGAAAGTGGACTGTTCACTTAAAAATTTTTTTCACCCTCTTTTCCCTAGCGCCCAACCCCCCCCCC
>WOUI01000373.1:0-34547 GCA_012184565.1 Aspergillus floridensis | reverse complement strand
GTGGCGGGGGTGCGCGGTGTGGGGGTGGCCCCAGGAGGAGGGGGGGGTGGGGGGGGGGGGGGGGGGGGTGGGGTGGTGGGGGGGGGGGGGGGGGGGGGGGCGCGCGGCTCGCGCATCAGCCGGAGGGGTTCAGAAGAGGGGACAGCTGAGATAACCGTACCTGTAGTCACTGCCCTGATAGTCGTCCGGCTGTCCGACCATTGAGACTGTGGACTGGTCCCGCGAGAGGGAGCCATGAGGGCCACTTATCTCGACGATATCGGCATCGCCCTGGCTGGAATCTTGGCTCGTATCCCACTCTTGCGGTTGTTCGTAGCCCGGATGCTCGTACGCAGAAGTAGGAAAGTTGTCAGTTTGCCAGGTGTCGAGGATTTTGGGGTCAATGCCCGCAGCGTTGCCAGTACTCCCGCAGTCCATACAGGGTCTGCGAGGGATGATTTAATAAGACCTCGAAGAGCTGGCCAGAACTCTAGCGCGTTCCCAGATTGTTGGGAACCGGCGGAGAGTCGCGCGAAAAAAGCACACTCGGCGAGCGGGTGGGCTTGGGTTTGCGATAGCGGAGGACGGGCGATGGAGGGGAAAAGGGATGGACGTCGAAATTGATGTGATGGTGATGATGATGATGATGATGAGAAGAAGAGGGGGGAGAGAAGGAGAAAGGAGAAGAAGATGATGATGGTCTGATGGCGCAAGCAGGAAAATCAAACCGAAAGATCGTGGCTGACTCTGTCTGGGTCGGTTTAGTTTGGTTTGGTTTGGTTTGATTTGACTTGATTTGGGTCGGAGTGATTGAGTTGAATAATAATACTGAAATACTGAAATGTCCCCACCAAAGATTTTGCTGCTGCGGCGATCGGCCTCACTACACACACACGTCGATGTCTTGTCGCAACAATTCCTTTCGCACAGACCAGTCAGCTTGCAGGTTTCTTGCCTGGTGCTAAATATGAATCTTGGCAGATCAACTATTTCTGGGTCGGACTGATCCTAGTTGACCGGTAGTTTGTAATTGTGATCCAAAAGGTCGAGATGCATGCATGCATGTACACGAGTATGTTGATATCTGGGTTTTATCTACCAAAAAGTTACGGACAGTCTCATACACAATGGGTTGTGTGTGCGTGCATGGATGGCTTCTTGGCAGGAGAGGGGTTTTTGCTGCTGCCGTGGATCATCCAAATTATTTGAACCGTGTCTGAAACCACTCTTCGTTCACCACAAGATCCTCTTTCTAGTGTCGGCTATTATTATTCAAGTCCCGTCCTGCAACCTTGGGGAATGAGGATTGAGGATGGAGACTCATGCATCTCACCTTCTGACCACCGACCACTCATTAACCCTGGCGTGATGTGTTATACGATCTGATAGTGTCTCCGAGAACTCCGAGCCTGACATGACAGATGGAGATTACGCGAGAGATTCAGTGGAAATACTCCATCAAGGATTATGATTCTGCGTATTGATGGGAAGTTCGGCACGGGCTGATGTCCTCCGTGCGGCGTGATGAGGCTAGTCGCCTGAAGGTTCTACCTAAACTTCTCAAGACCTCAAGCCTCAAGGACTCAAAGAATGGTAAGGAACGTAAGGGCAGGGCAGAAGGTGGTTGTTGGTACTACGTACTCTGAGGCTTGCTGGGCTCCATCGTAGCCCCGCCGCAAGGGACGGACGGCGTTTCTGCTAAGAAAACCAAAGGACCGAGCAATCACAAACCAAGGACCGCTTGGAAGCGATTCTAGAAGCCCCTCTCCTCTTGTGCAATAGTCCTTACAAAATTCATCGTGGCCCCATCAGGGTCTACCATTGACCTTCAACAAGAAGAAAATTTTCTTGATAAGAGACCGGCCGATCCGTAGATGACGGCACAATGCCCCCAGATCTTAGTAATTAAGACCACACAGAAGCTACTCCGTACACACAGCACAAGGCAATGGTTCTGTGCATATGTTTGATGCATAGGCGAGAACCTACACAAAGTCGACGGGCTGATATGTGTCTGTAGATATCCAGCTGCTCCGTGGGTTGGTGGTAACATGGAATGTAAATCCTGTTGGCATGGTCTGCTCCATGCCCTAGACATGCACCTCAACTATAATGTCCGAGTCGATGCTGTTGCCCTTTGCGCCTTCACAATTGAGTTGAATTGCTCCCAGGTACCCTTCAATTTCCTCGACTAGGGTCCCGGTCTGCTGTTTGAGGGCTCTGGCGAATTGAGCTGAGGTTGTCGAAGAATATGGACACAATACACCCCCTCCCCCCCTTAGCTCTAGCGAACTCCAGCATCTACTTATAAGACCGTCCAGTGGTTATTCATTCTGCCACCGGGACTACACCCGGTTATATAAACCGTAGACTGGGGTGCCCTCAGCCGGTCGCACAAAGTCACTGCCGCGTTTCTCTGCCAGAATTCCCTTTCTCTTACCATTAGAAATTGAACGATTCGTGGCCGATCGGGATGTGTTTCCCCAAGAAGCCGACTACAGACGGTGTTGCCAGCTTCACCGCAGACTCTTTTTGGCGGACCCTCGGCTTCCCGTTGGTAATGCTTGGTTTCGGATGGTAATTTTCCCCCTGGACACAGCCCCCACCACTGCAAGTTCGACTGTTCTGCGCTCGTCACACCGACAATACCAAGTCTTCCGAGACCTGCCCATTCCATCGGCCCCCCCCGCAGCATCAAGAGCTTCACCGTGACCAGAATCGAGATGCGGTTGCAATTCTCCCCGGTTTCTCTTCGCCGGTCGGGGTAAAATGGGGTCTGGAAGGGTAAAAGAACGGAATTGGTCTCTCCGGGGCTGAAATATTGGCCAGTCTCAGATCGACCCTATAAATGCAGGATGCCTTTCTTCTTCTTTTTTTTTTTTTTCTTTCTTTTTGTCTGGGGAAAATCCGGCCCAGTAGGACGTCGAATACCGAATTGGAGTTTCCAGGGGAGAAGTTCTTACGTATGAGTCGAAACTCCGCCTATTATACGCACTAAACCCTTTTCATCGACGTCCACCGACCCAAAGCGAGCAAGCCGAGTCTAGCCTGAACTTGTCGACTCAGGGCTGCCTATACTATACTACTATAGTACCGTCTGTACTTTACCATTCATACCATCCAAGTACAAGCCAGTACCAGTCAACTTGCTCAATATGCATATCCTGGTATGCTTCATGCTTCTCCTCCTCAATCCAATCAATTGAAACCATGATTTACTTGCGCTTCAAAAAGAAAGAAAAAAAAAAGATATTCCAACAAATGCCATCACCACCTCGACTACCCACCTGAATGAAGAAAAGGACCCATACTAAAACCCATCTGCCTTCCCGCTCCCACAGGTTGTGAACGACGACGGACCTCCCTCGCGCCGCCTGTCTCCATACATCCAACCGCTGGTCTCCGCCCTCCAAGCCGCGGGCCACCTCGTCTCCGTCGCCATCCCAGCCGCCTCCCGCTCCTGGATCGGCAAGGCACATCTCATCGAAGCCTCCCTGAAGGCCACCTACGTCCCGCCGCAAGCCTTCCACCACGACGGCACCTGGAACGAGACCTACACCCACACCGGGGCCAATGACAGTGACACCGATTCCCCCAATGGCACAACTACAGCCAGCACAACCAGCGCAACCACCAGCAGCGGCAACCCCAACGACGAATGGGTGGTGATCACTAACGGCACGCCCGCCAGCTGCGTGCAACTCGGCCTCTTCAACCTCTTCCCCGACCGCCCCCCAATTGACCTGGTCATCTCCGGCCCCAACCACGGCCGCAACGCCTCCACGATCTACAACCTCTCGTCCGGCACGGTGGGCGGCGCCCTCGAGGCCGCCACCTGCGGCAAGCGCGGCATCGCCATCTCCTTCGGCAGCAAGGAGGAGCAGCCCGCGCTCGTCATCGCAGCCGCCGCCCGCCTGGCCGTGCGCGTCGTCAACCACCTGATCGCCCACTGGGACGAGCGCGTCGAGCTCTACAACATCAACGTCCCCATGCGCGAGGACGTCGAGTCCCGGCCCGTGCTGTGGACCCGCACCCTTCCCTACTACTGGGCCAAGGGGTACCTCTACGCCGAGGCGGACAACTCCACGCAACAAACCCAACAAGTCAACGGAGTCTCGGAGACGCAGCAACGACCCGCAACGACACTCAAGCAACGGGACTTCAAATGGGGCGCCCAGCTGTTGGATATGAAGAAAGCGCTGCAGGCCAGTGAGGAGGGGACGGATGCGCATACCGTGCTGAATGGGAGTACCAGGTAAGCAAGCAGGCTTGATTTTTGCATCATGGGGCAACGAGCAAGGCGCGCAATCGCGAGAGAAGAGCGAGCGGCGAGTGCTGCAACTCGTTATCCGGTTCAACTCGCATTTATTCCTGAGAGTTACTGGGCTAATTCTGGTGGTTTTCCCTGGTCGCATAGTGTCACCGCCCTTCGCGCGAACTTCTGGCATGTTCCTGGCTTGGAGGGAACTTTGGAGTTGGAATGATGATGACGACGATGATGATGATGCATAAAATCAAAAGTGTATATCACGATTCGATCATTATGCATAATCGGATAAGGGGGAGGGGGGAACAACAAAACGACAGCCTTTCATGCATGGGACGGAATCGGATGATTATCACGTCCTCTTTTCTTTTGCGACAATTAGATACCCGCACCGGTTCTTTGGTTTATTTACTTCTGGTTCTACGCTGCATCATGTTCGACTGGATCTTGGAAAGGAACTCGATATACGATAAGAATTATGCAGACTTTCTTGGTTATATTTCTGCTTCAGTATGCGGATATTGCGCTAATTAGATGGAGGGATGAATTTGGTTCGCCGGCTACGGCGCAATAGCAAGATGGATGGTAATATCATATGGGGCTTTATGACAAGGAAAGAAGAATAGAACCCAAACAGTCGGCAGGAGTATCATTTGCGGGAATATCATATGGGTCATGAGGAGCTCAGGAAACTGGGACAGAAAGAACAAAAAACAATAGACACCGGGAACCGTGGCAGACATTACCCTGTTGTCTACAGCGCCCGCGCTACCTCACCTGCACCGCTCTCAACCACCGAGGCCTGCTCAGCACGCATCTTTCCCTTAGCCGCAGCCCTCTCGCCGACACCCATGCGTCGGGCGACGTAGCGTTGCGCGACAACCCCGACGGCCAGAGTAAGGGACTCTTCGATCCACTCGGCGGCCCATTCGCGGGGATCCACGCCGCCGCCCTGGATAATCTCCGCTATTTCCTCGGGCACGACGGTCTGAGGCAGGTTGGCGTCTTCGCTGTCAGCGTCGTCAGTGGGAGCCGCCGTCGCCTCGAGCCAGTCGATCCATTTCTGAGGAACAGCCTGGGAGAGTGTGTGGAAGGCGATGCCGTGGATGGGGTCGTGGAGATATAGCGCAAAGACCACCTCGTCCTCAGTCTCGGCTGGGGCGTCAACAACTCCTGGCGGGGTGGCTTTTTCAGTTGTGGGGCCCGCCTGGAAGAGGTCCGCCGCTGTGGGCTGGCTGATGGCTTGGATGGCTAGGAAGATATCGCTACTGCGAACAGGGTTACTTTCGCTGAGATCTTGAGTGGCTTGTTTCGCGGCTTCCTCCACTCCACCCCGAGCGGAAAAGAGCTCGGTGGCATAAGCTTCGGCGCTTGCGCGGGCGAGCTTGGTGGCTTCGACGGAGCCGCGGATGGCCGAAAGCGTACGAGGGTGACCGGGCGTGACCGTCCGCCACCAGGGCCCATCGTGCCATCCGGGTCCCGAGAACTGAAGACCGCCGATATCGAGTCCGCGCTTGGGCGCTGACTCCTGGCCGCGCTGGATGACGAGAAGATCGCCGCCCTCTACCTGGGCCATCACCCGGGAAAAGACTGCGTAGACCAGGGGGTCGATGCTGGGGTATCCGGAAAGGTCGTGAGTAATATGGATCTGGAGACGTTCATGAGAGGAGATCGGAGGGGCGATGGTGTGGATTAGGGATGTGAAGGTCGGGATGGCCATGTTGCGAAGCTCGCCGCCTAGGAACCGAAGTCAATACATGTCCATATCTGAAACAGTCTTCCAGAAGACCATACCTAAGTCTCTCAATGCGCCGACATTTCCCTTGACCTGCTGTGCCCATTTCTGCGCTTCCTCATTCTGCTGGATCTCCTTTACAGCGGCCTCGGCCTGCTTCATGGCGGCCGAAGCAGTTGCGAAAATGCCCCCCCACCATCCACCGCCACCGCCGCCACTAGATGTAGCTGCCTCTGTTGCGACGACTTTCTCTGACTCGGGTTTGATGACATTGGTACTCTTATTTTCCGGGACCGAGGCTCGCACACTTTCACCCGATTTCCGCGGGACGGGTTTCTCCTCGCTGGCCCGACCGGCTGCGGGTGTCGCAGCCACTGGAGCGGGCTTGGGTGACTTGATAACTGGACGGGGTTCGTTGGTCGATACACGTGGGGTACCCGGGCCACTGCTAGGACGCTGAGCAGTCAGACTGTCCAGTTCGGCGAAGATGTCTTGTTCGGACTGCGTCGTCGCAGTAGCGGGGGGTTTGGAGGCAGTCTTGGAGGGTTCCTGGTCGACGGCCGACTCCACGGTCAAATCGTCAAATTGAGCTAGAAGCTCATCATTCGTGGGTTTTGAGGACTTGGGACGCATGGTGACGCTTTATGCGGACGCACTTTAGAAAATCAGTTCTGATATATCTGTATGTGCGATGGGGAGGGATCAAGAAGGAGAACAACCGATGTTGGTGGAGTGAAGCTCTCTTGGTTGTTTTGGGCGGTGGAGACGGGATGACCTGTGCCAAGAGGCTCAAGTGCGTGGCCGCCTTCCGCCTTTGACAACGAAGGCTTGTATGGGCTAGTATGGAGGGGAAATATAAGTTATTCACTCAAGCATCATCGGAGCTTGGGTATAGCAGAGACCAGTCACTACGCACTACTATGCCTAATGGTACTTTGTTACTTTGACAGCATTGAGTATTGAGCTTTCGCGTCAAACTAGCACCCACTTTTCGTTATCATGCTTCTTGTATGGATGTTTGTTTGTTTATTATGCCAAACGATTCCAATGGTGACTAAGTACTCTATGAAAGTGGAGGTCAATATGAGCAGGAAGATCCTTCTGATCATCTTTCTATAGCCTTCTTACCGATATTCTCGGAGCACTGTCAGAAATCAGTCAATGCTAAAGTTGGCCTCTGTCGCATCGAAGTTTATTCGGAAAAGTCCTCGGTTTTAGCCATGATCAAAATCCACTCTTCACACCGCCTGTAGATCGATCGATCCCACTAAGATATACTTAGTAGTCTGAATTCTTGTTAGGGATCATCAGACTGCTAGTCTTGTCTCCTATCTCTGCAACATGTCTCGGGACAAGTGGATGTACATTACTCACGGAGAGTTCATGGTGACGATTGTAGAGCCGTGACTTACAGGCTGCCTGGCCTAGCTTCCTCTTCCTCGTTTGTAAAGGCGAGATGACAAGATGAAAGTATTCTCCAAGCTTCTGTAATGTTGACATATGATATCACACGATGATTGTGCGGAATGGGAACCCCCCGGCACGGTCAGATCATACTATGGCCACACAACTCCTTACAGATGAGTGAAGCGTGCCCGAGGTTGATTCGTCGACTTCACAATCCATGGTCCACCGGATCTGATCTGTACTTCTCTATAACAAGGAATCAAGTATTCTCTTTTTCCAGAAAAACTCATCACAAAGCCACCAAGCCATATACAACCCCCACATGCTCTTGCTGAAAGCCTGCTATGACTGCGAGCCATCTCAATGACATCCGCAATGATCAAATTAGGGTGGTCGTAGCCCGAGTGTTTCCTACAGCCTAAGTTGCTTTCACCAATGCCTTAAAACAATTAGATTTTTCAGACCGTGATCGATTCATTCCCAAGATTAGCCGTCTCTTTACCGGGACACAAGAGTAGTAACACGTCGTCGATCATGATCGAGTGCAAAACGCGCACTATTCGTTCGCTTGGCGCCTAGCGACTCTTCTGGCCACCCGCCGGCGGACAGAGATAGATTACAGATAAAGAGGACGCATAGCATAAAATAAATTGATTCCCACCTTCTTTTGCATTCATCGACTTCGCATTCATTGTACTACACAGATCAGACCTTTCCACCCGGAAAGTCATCGCCAGTTTAGCCGCAAGCATCCCGATATCAACTACAGGTACAAGGTCCCTACACTAGATAGATCGTGGCACTCAAGAAGTTAACAACGTGCAGAGGACATACCTTGAAGGTCGACCGACCCCCAGAACAGCCCGAACATTCATCATGCGCCTTCCATATGTTGCGAACCCCCCGGAGACGAGCGATGCTGAAGAAGCTGAGATCCTAGCACAAACGCAAGCCCGACGTGCCCCTGGAGCGCTGCTACCTCTGGACTTGGCACTGATGCACTCGTTTCCAGTCACGGATGGCTGGAATTCATTTATGGGCGCCCTTCGCACGAGGACGAGTCTCTCGACCATTATCCGTGAGCTGATCATGTGTCGTGTGGCTGTCCTCAATGATGCCTTGTTCGAGTGGGAGCAGCACGCTCCGTTGCTGAAGGCAGGAGGATTCAGTGACGAAGCGCTAGAGCTGATTCGGCAACCAGACATCTGTCCAGAGGCACAGAGAAGGGTGCTCAGCAGGGAGGAAAGCGTGGTGCTGAAGTATACGGACGCTATGACCAAGACGGTCAAGGTGCCGGAGGAGATCTTCCAGGAGGTCAAGGAGTGTTTCGATGATAAGCAGGTGGTGGAAATTACGGCGACGGTAGCGGCCTACAACGGTGTTAGTCGCTTTTTGGTTGCATTGGATGTGGGAGAGAGGAATCATGCTAAATGTTGGCATGTCTAATTGGATGGTATCTCTATAGATCTTTAAAGTTCGGCAGCTGGACCTCCCATCTTCGACATAATGCCAGGGGGTGATTAAACATGTATTGTCAGTTTTGTTCGGTGTTGTTGCTCCGAGGAGTATGTTTTACGAGTATAACATACAAAGTGAATATAGTCGATTAGCGATAAACGACCGCGAGGAAACCGGGCCCACCGAGCCAAAGAGTGTCATCAACAAGGCATAGGCATAAGAACATTTCCATAGCATAGTTAACCGATACATTGCCGCCCTCTTCTTTACATCAAAGGTAGTAAGTTAACTTATAAAGTGCGCGCTCACCACGGATTCATTCCGGGACATTCCACAGGCCAAGGGGGTAGGGGTCTAAACCATCAGGAGGATTTCCGCAGTCAATCAGGCCATTGTCGACAAGGGTGTTGAGACTTTTCCCCCTCATAGAATACTGATCCAGCTTCCACAACTACTTGGATCTGGTTTCTATTCTCCCTCTTACTACTGACTACCTAAGATGATGTCACGTACATCGGGTGACGATACTTACTTACTCCGTACCAAGCATCAATTCCGATGATAGCGCGGAAGACGCTGAGCTTTTTGTTGGGCAGACACAGTTCAAAATGTACTGTACAGTTCACATGAGACGGATATCAATTCAATTGTACCTGGCACAGTCTTATATCGCAGCATATCAATCAAGTAACCCACTAGGCTAGGAAAATAAGATGAAAGATGGGGGGGGATGAAACGGATAGTCAATGACCGACGCGGTAGTCTTGCCATGGGCAAATTGGTTTTATTGAGGGAAATACCAGTTACCGTCAGGTAATCACCGGGGAGTAGACAACTACAGTGGCTGTCATTGGCTGCCAGAGCTATTGAAATGGCTGTATGAGGAGTCGGACCGGAAGATGGGTTTGTTCCGGAACATCCAGAGTCAGAGATTCGCAGCGGGCGTGGATCCAGAGTGGTAGAGAAAAAGGGTAATCGGCGTAAGGTACGGTCACGGCGAGGTACGAAGTTAGTTTACCTTCAGACTCACTTTACCTACAACAGTTTAGTTTGGTTAGTTAGACTTACCTTACTATTACTACTAACCTACCACGCAGTCTGGTGTGTGTGTGCCAGTTCTACTACAGTACTAACTTACAGGTAGTTAGTTCCAGTGAGTGAAGGCGACTTGACTTGCTGGCTGTAGTAGTCTACAAACTCTAGTCGCTTTTTCTTTTCCTTCCCCCCCCAAAGTATTCAACTTCGACTACTACAACATCCCACAATCCTCTCTTACTGACTTCTCCTACTGTTTGCTTTGAACCTCGGATCATGTATTGAATTTTTCTCCCACTGCTATCTACTGCTATTGCTTCTACCCACCTAATTTTACCGTCATCTCCCTTTCTTTTTCACCCTCTTCTCCCTTCTTCCTTTCGCCCACCTGCCTACTTCCAGTCCGGCAGACTTCATACTTCCCACTGTTACCACCAGTGTCCACACACCTGACTAGTTTCTCTCCACTCGCGTCACCCTCATCAAGCTCTGCTTTGCTATCTACTATTCGTATCAATTCTCCTCCACACGTACCCCTACCTCTGTCTTTCGACTCTATTTACTCTCTGTGACCTCTGTTTGGTCCGGGATTGAGATCATCGTTTCTTTTTTTTTTCTTCTTTTCCCTGCTTACCCGCTCGACTTCTACTTTTCCATTTCCAGAAGTACAAGTTTCTACTATCCCTGTCCACCCTTCGCGACCACCCACATTCTACTCCTACCTGTAGACAACACATCGTTGTTCTACCCAGTCATACCTCGAGTCTATTAGCGAGATTTCTTCTTCCTTCCGTCTTTACTATCAATCTCCTGCTCTGCAACACAGACTGGCTCTGTTTCAGCTTTCACAAGGTATGTTACATATCACCTGCTTGAGCCATACTTTTGCCTCCTTGTGCCTACACCAGCCTGCCTGCCACGTTTCTGTCAACGCTGGATCCGTGATGGATCGCGAGGAGGCTGCCCAATGCTTATACCAGTGTTACTGCTCCCCTAATCAGCGATTGTGTTTTGGGGCCTCGCCTTGCTCACCCTTCCCCCTCGGGACATCTGGTGTAGAAGCTTGCGCTGCAGTTACTTCTGGCGGCTTGGCACTACAAGCGAACTTTTTCAACCCCCAAGTTCCTTCACTAACGCGACTTCAGATCCCCAGTCTCGGGCATCGAGAAGGGCGATTCGCGTGTCCCCTTCGTCGAGAAAAAAAATTGTCTTTTCTATTGAATATTTTCCCGAATCTTCTTCTTGATAGTCTCTGCTGGTGTTGCCATGGATTCTGTCGCTCAAAGCGACTTTGAAATGGACAGCCATACTTCGGACATGGCCAGCCAGGACTCCCCTCTGCGCCGACAATTCTCCGAGCCACTCAATGCTCGTTCTACCTCAACCCAGGCCTCTCCATCCCCCTCCCCAGTAACTCAATGGACCAAATGCACTTTGTGCGGAAAGCTCCTTGAGTATAGTAGAGGTTCTGATTCCCAAAATAATGTTATGAAAGCCCACATTGCCACTGCGCATCCGCACATTGCTGCGCCCAAGACGCGGTTTGTCGCGGAAGGCGGCGATGACCAGTCACAGCTTGACGACGACGAGGAGGAGCAAATGGAAGATGAAAGCGTGGATGAGAATGCAGACATTGACGCCAGTGATCTTCACGAAGCTGAGGATGATGATGACCATCATGCAAATCATACTCTAGAAAATGGCGTGGCCGATACTACTGAAGTCGACGACGAAAACTACAAGCTACCAGAAGATGCGGATGGCGATGAGACAGAGGTCGCCGAGGCCGATGTGTCGAGCCAGTTGCATGAATTTTCGCGCGCTCAAGATCCCGTGACATTGGACCAACGCCTCCATAACCTCTGGAATGTGCACGATGTCCACCAATTCTGCAGTGATCATGATGAAAAGACTGCCAATCTAGAACACTCCTGGACTACATTGGTCAAGGAATCGAAACGCCCACGAAAGCGCGAAGCCCCTGATGAGCTGCAAGACCGACCAGAACCTTACAAGAAATCGAAGGTCTCTCCAGGAGAATTTCTTGAAATCACGCCTCTCGAGGAATTCTTGAGTCAGCTTCGAGACCCTGAGCACCGTTCCTACGAGGAACTCTATGCTATCACTGAGAACGTCGCTTTCGCTCTCAAGGTATGGCAAGATGAGTATATGGCCATCGAAAGGCTGAACAAGCACGCCACCCGGCACAACGCTAAACCAATCAGCGATCCCAGAAAGTTACTGAGGCCGCAAGTCTTTGAGGATAAGAAAGAGGCTATGCTCTACGGATACAAGCATGAGCCGAAGGAAGATAAGGTGGGCTGGCAGAATCCGTTCACCCAGGGCGGCTTCAAACCTACTCCGGCCCAGTATCGCAAGATGACCGCCAAGCTCGGGCCCAATCATCCCAACCCAGATGGCTGGCCTATTATTACGAAATTCGGCGTCGAGCACGTCCCTAAATTTCAGAACCCGCCTCGGGAGGACTTTGTCGGCAAGGCTACCCGCAAGCGAAAAGCCGCGGAATTAGAGGCAGCCAACAGAGAAAAGGCGTCGTCGGTCTCAGACGAGGCCGCGACAGACTCACCCGCTCCGGTGGAACCAGAGGAGAATATACGTCAACGGCGCACGCGCACCCGTCGCCAAGGCACGGATTTCGAAGATCAATCCGACTCCGCTTCCGCTCCGCCCATCCGGTTTGCCACGCGCGGCCGTGGTAGCGGCCGTGGGCGCGGGCGAGGTGGGATTCGTACCATCACGATCAATGGCCCGTCTGACCCGTCTCAAGCGCCAGCGCTAGTGGCCCCTCCTCGCTCGACGACAATTCGCATCGAGAAGCCAACCACCATTCTGCAGACTCGACCTGGCACAGTTCAACTGACGCCTATTGAGCCGGCGCCGAATAGTAACCAAGCAGCTGCACCTCCGGCGGGCACCCCAGTCGGGAGCACCCCGGAAGACTCGATCGACCCTGCGGAGCTTGCTCGACGACAGAAGATTGCCAACTCGAAGAATCCAAAGCGGACAGAAGCTATGCTCAACCATTGGGCCCGGTTCAATAAAGAGGGTCGGGTTCGCAATCCCAAACGCTCCAAAGCCCAGATCGAGGCGGATCGCGCGGCCGAAGCTGCCCGCAAAGCTATCGAACCGCCCAAAGTCGGTCCACGAAAGAAGAAAATGGACAGTCCGGGCTATGTAGGCCCGAGGATCGAGCAGGGAATTGCACCGGCTCCAGCTCCCATTCAGCCTGCCGCACCTCCTCCTACCTTAGCTCCCAGTCACCCGACTCATCCTCAGTTGGCGCCGTTGCCTGCACCGCGACCTCCTCTGAACCCTTACCCACCCATTGACACCCGGGGAGTCCCTTTCCCTGGACCTCACACTTTATTCCAACAGCCGGCACCTCAACCTTACCGCACACCTTATCCGGAGTATTACAGTCCTTACGCACCCACGCTACCACCACCACCACCTGGCCACCCACGCCCTGCCTAGATCTTGGTTGACCTTATCATTAAACTATCTATTGCGCAGTTCCTAGGAAAAAGTTGGATGCACCATGTACACTACAGTGATTCTTGCGCATATGTACTACCATCCTTGTGAGGCAGCCGGGAGACTCGCGTCTCAGTGCTTGTCTGTTTTGTCCCTTCTATTTGTGTCTTGCTAGCGATTGGCGCCGGGGCTTGATTCTGCTGTATCATTGTGGGATTCTGGGTTGGTTCAACAGGTCTGTTGTGGTGTATCGATTTAAGATTTCGAGGATTCGCGGGTATGTACTGTACATCGTTGGATGGAGAATTGCTGGCTTGGAGCATGAAAAGCTATTAGATGTAATATATTGACTGTCGAGCAACACTGACTTGATTCTAACAAACATTGCTTAGTTGTTTGTGCTGTTGTTTTGTTCCTGAATGTGATTTGCGTAATATTGTGGTTCTCACATGCGAAGACTTGATTAGATCTGAGACAGACCTTAATCAAGCGGACTCCGTCATATGGAGGTATATTGCTTTAAGGTGTCTGAAATATGGCTGAAATTGAGTGTGAAGAAATATAATATTGATCAAATTCAATTATCTAGTTGATAATACTTGCTTCACTAGTTCGCAAGAGTTAACCTGATATAATCACTTCCCAAAGGACTAAGCTATGATGTCGTATCATGTGACTGTCAACGCATGTCCTGCACGTGACAAGGCTCACCGAGCCAACCTTCAATCTCATCAGCGGCGACTCTCTCGCGACCAGAAACTCTGCATTTCAGTCTACTTCACCAACCTTTTTCTCTTTCTCAACTCTCACGAAGCGACCAGCTTCACAGTCACACCATGGGCAAAAAGAGACGCGGACCCACGTTAGAAGAAGTATTGGCTCGTCCGTGGTGCTACTACTGCGAGCGCGACTTCGATGACCTCAAGATCCTTATCTCCCACCAAAAGGCCAAGCACTTCAAATGCGAGCGATGTGGGCGCAGACTGAACACCGCCGGAGGTGAGTTTTCCATTACCATATCAAGACGAGGAAGCCATTGTCTAATCTGGGTCCTTGGTTCTTAGGCTTGTCCGTGCACATGAGCCAGGTACATAAGGAGCAGCTCTCGTCGGTCGACAATGCTCTCCCAAACCGGTCCAGTCTCGACGTCGAGATTTTTGGGATGGAGGGTGTTCCCGAGGATATTATCCAGGCGCACAACCAGCGGGTAGCGACACAGTTCCAGCAGGCAGAGGCCGAGCGGCAGGCCGTGACGGGCAATCCGCCTCCCGGGACGATGGCGACGGGCGGACAGCCGGCGAAGAAGCCCAAGCTGGAGAGCGTTTCGGACCTCAAGAAACGTCTGGCGGAACACAAGGCGAAGATGGCGGAAGCGCGTGCGGGCGGCAGCAGTGGCGAGGCTACGCCTGTGGGAGCCGGTCAGACACCAACTATGGGTGGATACGTAAGTGATTTGTTGTTTGAATCCATTCGACTTTGTGTACTGATGTCATATCTTTCGGACAGGCCGCAACGTCCACTGCACCGCCGCCTGCGACCACTCCCTCTCAATTCTCATACCCTCAGCCCTACGGCGCCGCCGCCGCCGCTTCTCCCTTCCAGCAAACCCCTCAACAAACGGCCAGTCCCGTGTATCCGACCTTCTCGCCCGGTGGCCAGGCGAATGCGCAGTATGCCGCTCCTCCCACGACCTTCTCCCCGCAGCCGTTCCCGACTGGAGTTCCCGGCCAACCGCCGTACGGTGCCACACCTCCGACATACCCGACGCAACAGTCCCCTCCCCAAACACACACTCCTCCGCAGCCCGGGGGCGCATTCCCACCCCGTCCTGTCGGGTTGCCCGCTGCGCCTGGTCTCCCTCAGCGTCCGGCCGTGGGGGCACCGCAGGTCAACGCCTATCAAATGCAACAGATGCACATGGGCCACACGGTACCCCCGACGACCACCATGAACGGCGCCGACAAGGCTCCCGGAGCGGCGGCGGAAAGCACCGGGTTCTCCGGTTCCGTGGACGATTTGATCTCCGGGGCGGCGAAGCAGGCCGAAGCGGCGACGGCGACGGCGACACCACCGACGACGACCACGACGACCACGACTGGCGGCAAACCGGCCGAGGGCGAGGACCAAAAGCCCAAGAAGGACAAGTCCAAAGCGCGATTGGTGTATTCGGATAACGAGACCAGCCCGGAGGAGAAGATGGCTAGGTTGTCAAGGTACGCATATGTTCCTGACCAGCGAGGGGAGACGGTACTTGAAGAGCTTCCATCCGCCGTGGTGGTGGGGGCGATCCGGGAGTCGGACACGGTGGTGGATGCGACGGATTAGTGCGAGCACATTCGTACACGCAGACACAAACACATGCCGAAGAAGAAAAGAAAGCAAAGAAGAAAAGTTCAGAAAAAAAAAAGAAATTCAGTGCATACACATCAGCTAAGTTTCTGTTTACACACACACGCACACACACACACACACACACCAAACTGGCAATGTCTTGTTGTTGCTACTACTTGACTCGGTGGCAGTGGTAGGCCGTGACCCTGACCTTTGGGCTTGACCTTCATTTTCTCCTTCGGAAAAGTGAGCACCGACAGTGCATGCAACAAGAAAAAGAGTAGTTGGTGAGTGCAGAACCTTTTGCTTTGTTACTTTCTTCGAGATCGAACGAATCGACGATTCCAGGGATTTTACTCGATTGATTGAGGGTTGGGGACAAGATTGGACGTTTTAGTATGGAGGCCGAGGTGCTATATGACTATGTAAGTTGCGTCTAGAAGGTAGGCCACTTGAATATTGAATATCAGATATTTATCAGTAGTAGTCGGTACAAGTCGGTAGATTGTGTTGAAGTATCCACCCCAACTTATCATCATTGCTTTTGCTACGCAAACGCCCCCTTGAACAAACCCTACCCCCAGTACCAACCCACAAGGTAGTCAAGTTAAGGCATTCAATCCCATAAGCGGGTCCAATCCAGCCAGCCCCGTCCTCCCCCAATACCCAATATTCATCTGCTAGTATTGTTGAAAACCAACCCCCCAAAAACCCACACCCCATAGACCGCCACGAAGCTCAACACAGTGGGCACGGGCTTGCCGCCGGTCCGGATGGCGCGCGGGATCGAGCTGCCCGACAGGATCACCGAGGCCAGCAGCGCCAGCTCCGCGCCGTAGGGCTGCGCCGCGCGCAGGCGCAGCCCGCTCACCAGGTACAGAAGCCCGACGGTCAGGCCCGCGGCGATCGACGGCACCGAGCCCGTGCGCAGGTAGCCGATTGTGCCGCCCAGGGAGGTCAGGAGGGAGAGGGTTAGGGCTGTTGTTGACTGTTCTTTTGGTTAGTATATCGAAGGGTTTGGGAAGGAATCTGATTTGGGGTGGATGTTGTGGTTATGGTTGTAAAGGGGTTGGGGTTGGGGGAGGGGTGATAGTTTGCTTGCTTCCTAGCTAGCTGAATAGGTAGCTGGATAGGTAGCTGGGTAGCTGGGTGGTTGGGTTGGGTTGCATTGGATTGAGTTGGGGTTGGGGTTGGGTGATTATGGAGAACGAGATGCTGCAGTGGACGTACCATTGTGATGGGATTGTGATTTGAAGAGGTTCAAGTGCAAGGGTGAGTTGTGGTGTTGGTGTTGGTTTTGGTGGGGAGTTCAGATATGTAGGTGGTTATCGGCACCGGCCACTTCCAGGCTTATTATATGCTCCTACTCCCTCCCGGCGGAATGGTCTGATATCCGGGGTTGCATGGGACTCGGGAATTAGTAATGCCTTCCCTTCCTTCCTCCTTCGTTCGGGCTTCTGGGCCCGGCGGGTCGGCGAGTCTGGATCCGCCTTTATGCATCATCTACTGTACTTAACTGTATACATCACCAACAATATAGCTAGTCTTCGTCGACATCTATCACACTCATATTTCATATGTCACATAACACGTTTAGCAAGCATATACAAACTCATCGGATCATTTAAACTTTTCTTCCCTTTCCCTTTCCCTTTCCCTTTTTTAATCCCACCAGCTCATTTCTACTCACTTCATCCCCGCCTAGCCGTATTCTCAACAGCTCCATATCCACCAGTCTGGCTTTCCTCCACACCCTCCACCTCTACCACCACCTCCTCCTCCTTCCCATGAAACCCATCGGATTCCTCCGTCCAAAACACCGGAACGGCACTAACAGCTCCAAACACCGCCAGAAGCCACCACGGAATGATGATGAACCCCCGCTTCACGCCAAAAGAAAACGCCGACCCTGTCAGCGCCGGGCCCACCGCGCGCCCAATGGCACTGGCGCTCGTGCCCACCCCGTTCAAGGTCCCCAGGACACTCAGGCTGGCCGCCGAGTTGGTGAGGAGGATCGTCGTGCAGGGGAACCCGAAGATCGAGGCGGAGAGCTTGCCCAGCATCAGCAGAAACACGACCACGTGGCGCAGGGACCCCGGCACGAGCGCCGTAAATGGCGTCAACAGGTAAAGCACGGGGAAGACGATCGAGACCACCTTGAGGCAGTTGAGCACGCCGTACTGCTTGGCAGCCGCGGGGAAGATCAGGAACTGCACCATCATGCCGATGATGCCGATCAACGTGTAGTAGATTCCGATGGTTTGGGAGTCTAATGGTCAGTTAGCACGTACGTGACCGAGACAGCACAGGATAAAAACACCCACCCACTCCGAACCCTCCAATGAATTTGAACGGCAGACGCACGTCCGGGTTGCCTTCGAACTGCTGCGGCGGCGTGTGCAGGAAGACGGGAAATAACGAGTCAAACGCCATGGTATGCATAGACATGAGCGAGTACGCCAGCAGAATCAGGTTGGATTGCGGGGAGAACACCTCCGCCCAGCTGGGTTTCCGGGCTGACTTGGTGCGCGTGGTTGCGCGGCGCTGGCCCAGCAGCGCCGTTCGTTCCTCATCGGTCTCCGTGGTGGTGGTCGTTGTCGACAGTGACTTTTTGTCTGCTCTGGCACTCCGACACGGCCGCGTCAAAGCCTGACCCAATACTAGCCCATAATCGCGTTGATGCTTCTTTGCAGCCAGCGTTTCCTAATCAGCGGACCCACGAGAGCATCTGTCAGCACTTCATTGCCCCCCTTCCCCCTTCTCTCTTCTCGCTCCCCCTTTCACAGTAGGAATACGAAAGCAAAACTCACCTCCAAAAACAAAAACCCCGTCCCAATCCCCAGCACAAAGAAACCCGCCGCCGCCAAATTCGGCAACAAAAAGGGATACCGTCGCAAAAACTCCCACCGCCCAAACACCTCCGGATGCTTCTCGGCGGGCCGGGCCAGCGCGCCCCCGAACGCGGGCCCAAAGATACTCCCAATCGTCCAGACAAGCGGCATGATGCTGAAGGCGCGCGGCTGCAGTTCCTTCTCGGGGACCATCTCGGCGACCATGGTGCGGATGATGCCGACGTTGCCGTTGAGGAGGCCCAGCAGGCCGCGCGCGAGCACGAGCAGCGTCAGACTGCGCGCGAACCCGAACACCAGCGACATAATCATCGTGCAGGTCAGCCCCGTCAGGATGACGGGCTTGCGGCCGACCGTGTCCGACAGCGTGCCCCAGGTGACGGCCATGGCGGCCTGGCTGAAGGAGGTCACGGCCGCGGTGATGCCGACCCATTTGGCGATCTCGGGTTTGGGGACGCCGACGGATTCGATCATTTCGGGCTTTTGAAAGGTTGGTTTAGTTGGATTGGGGATTGGGGTTTGCGGGGGTATGTTACTTACTAGGTAGGGGAGGACGGAGGTGAGGACCACTATAGTAATGATGGAGGACATTGTTAGGATGGTAAATGCAACGTACGGACGAGTCGCGCGCAACCGGACTTTAATGAAGAGGGCATAAGATAAGCATACATGGCTCTGCGAAGCGACATATTGCTGTGATGAATAACCCGGTTAGTCGAGGAGAGTTCTTTGGACGTGAGATCTTGACTGGGTGGGTGTAACATCAGCCGAAGCAGATTTCCTGACTTACAAAGAATGACCAGCTGCCGCACGGGCAGCTGGGGGGGTTTCTTCAACATGCTGACCTGGTGAGACCGGGTCAACTGCAGGAAAAGGAGAAAAGACCAAAAGGTCAAAGAGTGGGTGACGAGAGACAAAGAGAAAGAAAGAAATCTGGGAGCAAGAAGGAAGAGGAGAGGAAGAAATAGTAGACGGAAAGAGATTAACTAACTAACCAGTCGAGGCACAGGCGGCGCGAGGGCGTGTGACTGGAGAGATGATCAACGTGCAAAAAAAAACCCACTCTCCGAATCATTTCCATCGTTCGGGGCGTTTTTCAGCTTACATGCTCTTTGACTAATCGGCTGCTTATCTGCTCTAAGGCGCATCAAGACGATATTCCCATTTTGACTACATGTCGATGCTTATGGAAATAGAATAGACTGCTAGAATGCTTCCCGCCTTTCTACATCAACAAGCTTAGAGCCATCCGACTTGACCTTATAGTTGATTGGTCTTGCTTTCAACAACTGATGCCCCCACAGCTTATAAGTTACCAGAGATTTGAAATTGTCTACAATCAGACAGTCTCAATTTACAAGGTGACACACACAATCTCCAATCCGCCATCCCCTCTTGCTTGGTCCTTGCATGCATGCATGCACTTCCCGGTCAGCTGGCATGCAATCCTGCAGGCCCCCTCATCCACATACTCTACTGCAGCAGCCGAGTGGCCGCTTCGATGCGCTCCAGAATAATTGAGCGCCATTTCTGGAAACGAGTTAGCAACACCCCTCACATTCTACCAATAGCGAGCGAGAGCATACCTGAGAGTTCGTCAGATCGCCCGCCTCCAGACTCTCCACCAGGCCCGGATAAGTTGCCCCGGAATAGCCGGTCCAGATGCCTGGGGCAAACACGACGTGCTTGTACCAGCTGCGGCCATCCAGCCCCGGCTGGTACAAGAACTGCTTCTCGATGCTCTTGTACTTATCGTTCACCACACGGATCTGGAAGAGCAGCCGGACCTTCTTCCACCAGTGGTACCACGGCACATCCTCGCCCAGCTGTGAGGCTAGGTCTGCCGTATGGGCCTCAAACTGTGTGGCTGCCGCTTGGAACTGCGCAATAGCCTGGTCCAGAGGCGCAAAGTCGAACGATGTGCCCTTGGGGAGCTGCTTCGCCACCGGCTTGATCTGGCTGAGGTACTGCTCCAGCCCCAGAGCGTAGTCAGTCGCATTGAAGGCAATGATCGGGGTCTCGACCAGCTTGGCCGCGGCGAGCGCCCAGATTTTGGTGCATGCCTCGTGGTACTTCCAGCTTGGGTCGCCAAACCGGTCCATCCAATCGAAGCTATCATAGTTCGAGTGGTAGTGGTACACGGCATCCGTGGGACCACGTCCGAAGCCAAGATCGTAGCTAGCAACGCCCGCAAAGTCCTGGAAGGCTGTGAAGTCGCTGCCGCTACCCATCGTAGCAATATGGCCATCCCAGACATCCCGCACGGTTTGACCCGGCACAGTCTGGTTGGGGGACTGCACCAAGCCGGTCACCTCGTAGATGAGCTGGTTCATCAGCGGGCTAGCCCGTGGCTCCAGCAGGGTACCGGCCGCAGCCACATCCACGTTCAAATAGGCAATGTTGGCCTTAGAGAGCCACGGGAGCTGGTCTTCCACCCACTCCGTCGAGCCCAGCAGCCCGTACTCCTCACCATCCCAGCTGGCGAAGACAATGGTTCGAAGCGGCTTCCAGCCCGCCTTGAGGGCCTCTCCAAAGCTGCGGATGACCTCATTCAGCGCGGCCGATCCACTATTGGGGTCGCCAGCGCCGCCAGCGATCCACGCATCGCGGTGGTTGCCCAGAATCACCACCTCATCTTGGATGTGGCCTTTTACAACCCCAATAACATTCCAGAGGGGTGTCGTCACATACTCCTGCTCATTGTACAAGTTGATGACGACATCATCTGGGGTAGGACCGATATTATACTCTACACCCTTGGAACGCAGCTTACCGCCCTGCCACCACTTGTTAAAGTCCGAGGCTTTGGGACCATGACCATTCAGTGCCTTCAGAAGTGGGATCACCTCCTGGTACGAGATAGGCAGCGAGGGAATGGACGGGATCGAGTTGAACGGGTCCTGTCGCTCACAGCCGGGCTTGGAGGCATACCCGGGGGTAGTCGGGTCACCAGGCGCTATGCCTAGTTGTCATGATCAGTCACACCGGAGCCAGGATGCAGCTGAAAGGAAAGTAGCAAAGAAGGAGTTTACGTACTGAGGAACTGCGTACTACCACGCTGCACGGCGCTCGGGTTCCGCGCGGGACCCTTGGGATACGCCTCGTAGCCGTTCTCCTCGGTGATCTCCCCGTCAGACTCCGGGTCATCGTACAGGATGACACCCACCATCCCGAGCTCCTGCGCCCGCTTGACCTTCAGCCCGCGGAAGATGCGGCCATACTTGCAGATGGCGATCTTGCCGGCCAGGCTGACGTTCGCATCGATCAGGTCCTGGAAGTCGTACACGGTGCCGAAGTTGGCAAATACAAAGGGCGCCGTGACGTTCCCGCTCGCCGAGTATCCGTGGAAAGTCGGCACGCGATCCGTCAGGTTGGTCGTGTGGTCTTCCTCGAGGATGTCCTCTTCCAGGGTGGCCTCAAAGGTCACCTCGGTGGCATCGCCGTTCTTCTTCAACAGGGCCAAGCGGTGATCTACGGGGTAATTGAGGAAGATGTCATAGGCGACAATACTAGTGTCGTCGATTCCGAACTCCTGCCAGCGTTCCTGAGTCCATACGGCCTGGCTCAGGTTCTTGCCAGCTAGATGGGGACCGGCGGTGTAATAGCTACTCCATTCGCGTGCCTTCTCGGCGGAGGGGGTCTCGTGGAGCAGAGCCTGCAGCTCTTCGAAGCCCAGACCATGGCCGTGAGGCCAGGAGGCATGAGGGAATGGATTCGCCCAGGGGAGGTAGGACCAGATGGACCCATGCTCACGAGGAAGAATGGCAGAGGGGACGAGAAAGAGAAGGACAGAGACAGCAAGGATAAAGCCCAGGATGAAATTACAGGACCGTCGAAGGGCGTGGTGAGGGTATCGGTACCGCCGAGGCGCGATAGCGACAGTAGTGAGCAACGGAGTGGATTCCGAGGGAGCCATGGCTTTCTCCCTCATCTCGGGTACCATAATGTGTATCAAAATGGATCAATCTAGACCGAATGATGGAAGAGACAAAAGGTAGAAGAACCAGCTAGCTAGCCAGCACCCATCGCAGGAAGAATGAGGAAGAGAGAGAGAAAGGGAGAGGAGGAAGAGGTGGAAGAGGTGGAGGGGGGAGGAAAAGCAAGTGGGAAGAAGCTAGGTGAGATGACGAGGAGGAGGAAGGGAATGGGTTGGTTTGGTTATCAGCTCCAGTTGGACCGACCTCCACAGATGAATCAGCGTCTATCTTATCACTGCACTGACTACACTGCGGGCAGCACCTCAGTGTATCAGTCACCTACTAAACCTGGTCTAGCGTCAGCTCCACACCGTGACAGTCTCGGCAGTGCGGCACCCTTTATTACGTTCCATGGACGACCAACTTGCTCTGTATCCTTTTAATAATGAGTTATTGTAGTAGTTACGCTAATCTCCCAACTTATTTACTCACAATCACGGAATCGCACGCCATCATCAAGAATCCACTTTCTGCTTTTCACGTAGCATTCCGCTGATGAGAGCCCCAGGCTAGTTTCACTCAAACAGATAGGTATCAATCGTAGAACATAGAATATACATACATACAGCGCACCGCCAACACGCCCCTACCGATGCAAAAAGAAAAAAAAAAAAAAAAAAAAGACCATGCAAGGAGTAACAGATAGGCTGAGACAAAAGAGAGAGATTTTCCCGCCCAATCATCAAGCTGCCAATTACAATCAAACAGACGCTGTCTCTTCCACGTTCGATTTGTCTGGCTCCTCAACCGTGATCTTGTCATTCAATGCAGGATTCACAGTTTCGCCGAGATCCATACTGTCGCGTAGAATCTGTCTTGCCCGCTCGTCACCCACCTTCATGTCCTCCTTGACAAGTCTCATCGCCAATTCGGGAACCAGAACGGCCTGTGCATACCCGGCGACGCCTGCCGTGTTGATAATATGGTCCTGAGGGCCGAGGCGACGCAGTTTGCGAGCGTACCGTGCCATAATACATTCGAGCCTAGAGTAGTGATGCATTAGTCGCGCAACCGAGCAACAAGAGGAAGGGGGTCACTCACATCAGGGAAGAACCGCGCGTTCCGTAATAGCCACATGAAATATCCTCCAGTCCATCACTGCGCAAATCAAGCTTGAAGTTCTTGGCTTCACCAGCCTTGAGCTTGGTGTCCAAGATGTTTCTGTAAAATGACGAGCTTCCCGGCTCCAAGACCCGGTCGAGCCCCTCCATATGCGGCTTGATCCGGTCCTCAAATAAGTCCCAGTCAATGGTCGGATAGCCTTTCTCTTGCCACTCTCTCTCGCCGGCTGTACTTTTGTGGGATTCACAGAATCGTCGTTGTTCGCGCATCCGTTGCTGCGGCTGTGCTTGAAAGTGTTCGAGGAGCTCGCGAGGCACAGGCTCTTTGCACCACGGACAAAGAGAAGGCTCCGAGTTGTACATCTCGTCGTCGGAGTCGAGCGAGGGATCGTCGAACCGAGACAGCTCCTGCAGCAAGGTTGACGATGCGGAGCTCAGCGCCCCGTCGGACAACGAGTCACTATCATCGAAATCCAACGAGACAAAGTCAGGAGCGGAGGGAGTAGCGAACGATGAACCGGAAGTGGCAGTCGGAGGAAGGGGAGGAGGCGCTTTGAATTCGGGTTTCGAACCAGAGTCAAGGGCACGCGGCATCTTAAACTCCTCCTTTAAACCGCGCGATTCACTTGCGTCAGTCGAATTCTTTCTTAGCTTTCCGTTCCGAGCACCAGCCGAGGGGGACTGCGAGGCCGCGGGAGACGTCCAGTTCGGTGTAGAGCCCGTCCCGAACGATTTCCTCGAGCCATAGCTGACCGCGGGCTTCCGTCGCTTGGAGCTCTGCGATGACCGAAGTTGCGACGAAAAGAGGGCATCCTCCCCGTCGCTTGTTAAATCTGCGCCATTGAATGTGTCCACGAACGTCCTCTTGCGGTCCGAGGTGGCGGACTTCGACTTCTTGGTCGCGGGTCTTTGCCGGGAAGCCCGCGGCGTCTCCTCGCCTTCAGGTGAGCGCCTGGCAAGTTTGTCCTTCAATCTAGGCCCGGTTCGGACCGTGTAGCGACTCGGCTCGCCCACTTCATCGTCCGACAGCTCGGTGGGGGGGTGACCTTCGTCTTCGCTAGTGCTGAGGGGTTCATCATCCGTTGCCGGTTCAGGTCGCGAGCTTTCTGGTAGGCTTCGCTCGTGGGTGCGAAAGCTCGTGAGGAGATGCCCCCCGGGAATGGGGTCGTTTCTGGTCAATCGGTTCGAGGCGAAGCTCGAATTGGGCTTCATTCTTGCGCGTGTGGTAACCGACATGGCGGATGGCGGTTTGACGGACGTGGGGGGAGAAGGAAAGAGGATATCGTGGGTTCAGCAGTTAGATCAATTAAGAGGTAGGTAGGTGCAAAATAGGCATGCGAGTGGTGTGCTGGAAGCACAATTGCTTGTTCGGAATATCGGGAGGGTGTGTTATACGCAGTGTGTTTTGAGCGTGCTTTTTCTTTGTGGTATAAGGAGTGACGGGTGTAACTCGGTAAACATACGACAATCTCGCTGATAAGAAGAAGTCAAACCAGAATATAATCAGCTCACATTAGTGCCATCAAGGTAGTATGTACTCGAAGATCAAGGCAAGGAAGCATTAATATGTCCAATAAGGGCGGGTGTTTGAGAGAAAGGAGAAGCAAGAGGATTCGGAATTGAAAGATGCGGTCGAGGAGAGACGCGCGCGGGTGACACGCTATCGGCGGTCCTTCTCCGCACGGCAGCTTGGACGGTGGGCGGATGGAGATCCTCCTCCCGCGAAAACACATTCAGTCTTCATACAATACCAGTTCCTCAACCATCGCCACTAACAGCTGCTGAATAACTTGTACTACGAAGTTTCCCCAATCAAACTAAGGTAGGCACATCCCATACAGGGTTTATCCCTGTCGTGCGGGACGCTTGCGGAGCTATCGATAAGGCATCTCCCAAACTTGACGTTCAAAACTAATGCGAGTTGTATATAAGGTATAATATGTAATTAAGTAGATAAATATCGGTTCTAGTTTGAGACTCGTATAGAAAGGTAAGCAGCGGGCCTGAATCCCCTGGGCGGCGAGTATTAAGGGCCTCAAAACACGTCAGAGATAGCCTCTGGCCCGGAAGAATGGGGGAGAAGTCGACGGTCAGACACGGAGAATCGAACCGCATGGCTTGCAACAGAATCAGCAACATTAACACAGTTTTAAGTCTAAACTCTCCGGCTGGCCATAACAGCTGTAGACGTGGCATGTAAGACACAAAGAAGAATCGAAACGAATCGGAAACCCAGGTTAATCTGGTAAAAGAGGCCGTCAACCAAGACACTGACTCAGCGCTTGAGCAACGTCAGCATGTACAAGAATGGAAGTCTCGTTCACGTCATAGTAGCATATTCTCATGCTTTGTCATTACTCGAAAGTCATCTGAATTTCACTTTCATCGCCATTTCCAATGTCGTGTTCGGCCCAGGCGTTGGGCTCCAAAGCCATAGCACCCATGGTACTAGCACCCAGAGCAGGCATCGTGACTGCAGACCGAAGCTCGGGTCTGGCAGGGTGGGCATCATATGAGTTGGAAGCCCCGAATGAGGAATGAGTCCGCGTCGGTGGCTCATGAAAGGAAGTATCAAAGGTCATCTCGACTTCCTCTTCGTGATGCTGAGAGTACGGTGGCGCCTGGCGGGAAGGACTATGGCTTTCTTGCTTCTCCGGAATCGTCTCCGGTGGAGGCGGGCTGGGCTCGTAAGACCTTCTCGCTTGAGGTGTCGATGGTGTGGGGGCAAGCGACGGACTCGCGGAGGTGCTCAAGTCTAATTTCATGGGTGGAAGGGTAGATTCAAGCTGTCTAACTTCGAGATTCTCTGAAGCGAGCTCAGCCCTGATGGCATCAATATCAAACAATACTGACCCAGTTCCGTTATTAGTATCGGTAGAGCTCCGTGCTGTAGTATCATTGCGATCCACATCATATGTCTCCCATTTCTTCTTCTGAGCAAGTTTGCCACGCTTAAACAATCCGAAGCGCTTTTTCTCCGGCTTTTGCTCGGCGTCACGTCGTGCCTCGTCAATCTCACGAATAAGCTCCCTTTGCCGCTCGGCATGGTTTTCCGGGTCAGGGTCCTCGATCTCTGCAAATTCCTCGCTCACAACCTCCCACCCAACCTCCTTGAGCAGCCGGGGAATTGCGGTACGGTAGTCCATATGGCCATTGACCAGTTTCGTGAGGTCAAAGTTCTCCAGTCCTGGAATGCCTTCTATGGGAGCAAGGCCTGCTACCTTCATGATACCGCCGCTTGTGGCTCGGAAAAGATATCCCAGAATCCAATCATTCGAAGCGTAACCATTGACGAACCGACCAGAGATGACACTGCGCGCCTTGAGATATTCGTCCTTATTGGCCACCATGGGCGACCCGAAGAGGTAAACATTCTGCACCAATCCGTATGCGCCCTTGTCTGCAAGTTCCTTTAGGCAAGAGAAGATAACCCTAGCACCAAGAGAGTATCCCACAAGTGTGACAGGCCTTTTCCCTAGGTTATGCACCATGAGGGAGTCTGCAAGAATCAGACCGGCCGCATTTGCGCGAGTGAGCGAGACATTCCAAGGATTGTCAATGAGGTATGACAGCTTGGTAAGTACAAGAGGCAGCTGCAGAGACGCCATCAAAGCTACCAGGACAGTCTGTCCTAGGACTTGCTGAAGACCTTGCGTTAAAGCCTAAGATTTATCGTTAGCTCTGCTGTCGATTCAGGTAAGTTAGACTCACCTCCGTGGCTAGAATGTTTATAGTATCTCCCATACTCCGCAGCATTTCAGGCTCCCACAAGACTGAGTACAGATCACCCATGATGGGGTCAACAGTACTGAAGGGCAGCCGTACATCATCTACTTTGCCGGTCATCCAGCCAGAGACGGTGATAATCAAATTTACCCTCTTGTTGTTGTGCAGAGGGCGGTACTCGAAAGTCTGCACTGCTCCCATTCTTCTCTGTGAAGCTCTCAAGCCAATCGTACTCCCAGTAAGTGTAGCACCGGAAGCTATCAGCGCTGTGCCTCCAACACCGCCGAGGAACGCACTTGTTCCAGTAATCCCAACGGTGGTAAATCCGGCTGCTAAGCCTGCACCAATGACTGGAGCCAGCAATCCGGCGGAGAGGCCGATTACCAGGCCACCACCCACTGTGGCCAAGCCCATAATCATATATTTATGTTTCAGCGCCATCTTGCGTCTCTTCTCCATATGTTCAGTCTCGTCCCAATTCTCCTTATCTGCAGCCTCTTGCATCTCAAGAGCATCGATCACACGTTTTTCAAATCGGGCAATCTGCAGCCACGGTACTTCCATTGATTCACCTACTCTTTCAAGTAGGGTTCGTGAACGGGCATCATAGGCAGAATCGGCGATAAGGACGAGAAACAAATCGCAGAGCACGGTCCATCGCAGATCAATATCGATCTTGGCCGAGGTAGGCAACTGTGATGGGGTACGAACCTCCGGAAGATCTTCTCCCTCATGTTTCTCGTAGGGTGGCGGAGATGTTGACCTGGATGACTGGTCCAGTTCTGCTGAAACACTACTCCGGTACTCTTCCCTGAGGCGAGGAGACGTAGGCGAAGACATAGATCTCTTGGGTGTATCAGTCTCTTCAGCTAGGGGATTCTTAACGCGGGCATTGCTCATGAGCGGCCGGACGAGATCTGCGGGCTGCACGCCGTGTTCCGCCAACTGCTCAATCATGACCTGCTCCGCTGCATCAATCTCCATATGAGAATAAAGCCTGGCCATCATCGTTTGACTCCATTTGCGCATAGAGTCGATACCACCTTGTCTCGCCTTACGGCAACCTTTGATGGAGGGTATTCTCTTCATGTCCAGGGCCATCTGCCACAATGTAAGCCGGGTGACCCCAACGTATGCGATCCTCTGGCTCTCGGTCAAAAGGTCTTTCGTAGCCTGCATCTGGCTTGTGGGGTCACGCAACTCCTCGTCTACCCCAGTGGAGGTCGCGTGGCTGTCCTTGAAGAGGTAGCTTGTGTCTTCGTCCATACTGGTCGCAGATTGGGCATCGTCATCAAGCTGCACCCGAGTATATCCTTTGCCGGCCCCGCCCAGGCCGCTGTAAACAGCTTCATCGCTCTCCACGTCCCTTGAGCCCTTTGCCACAAGTCGGCCATAGTCGTCATAAACATCCATGTCGCCCAGAGCAGGCATCTCCTTCCAGCCTCCATCGTCATCCTCTTCATCACTCTCCTCCGCATGATCTGCCGCTGTGTTTAGGCGCTGATGCGACCATTCGGATGGCTCCAGGGACTTCCGCTTCGCCTTGTGAGGCTCGATCGAATGCATTGTATCATCTTGCGATGGAGTCTTCGTATACGGCGGTGGAGGCTCCTCGTCCCTGGGGTGTTCGCACGTCTCGCAGGCCGCAGGAAGATCTGTTGAAGCCTGAGGTAAGACTTCCTTCTCTTGTACGGCAAGCGTCAGAGATAATGGAGCTGTTCCTTCCCTGTCATCTTTCCCGACGACCAGTGGCTCTGCCGGTGTCTGTTCACTAGATGTTGACTGCTTGGCCGCGATATCGTCTGTGCTCCGATGTCCATCTTCACCGTCGCCCTGGCTCCCCTGACTCTGGGGAACATCATGGCATGCTCCCTCACTTTCAGAAACCACCCTCCTCGGCCGCGTACGGATCGGTAATCCAAAGTCGTCGAGTTCATCCTGCTGCTGCTGGGTTTGCGGGCTAGTCGCCGCGGTGGCTAATGCACTGGTGGGCGCTGCCGGGTTGTCTGAAGACGCCCCCTCCCTTTCTTTATGAACAGCGTTGGTCTTGACATCTTCCTCCAATGTTGTATCAGGTATCTCGCTTGGCGAAACAGTGGCATTGGTCAATCCCTTCGAGGTGCCCGAATGGTGTGACAGATCGGCAGTGTCGTCGTCGACAGACTGGTCAACAGGACTGGGACTGGAGACTGCGCTCATTCTTCATTTGAGTGTTTGATATGCCCCCCACACTGGCTAGGAACAGAGAAAGAGTTCTCGCTTTTCTTTTGCTCGGAACCACACTTCAGGTGGATGTGCTCCCTCTTAAGTTTCTATCCCTAATACCACCGTGCTGCAGGTTGCGTTGTGGATTGACGACCACCCATTCGTGCGATGTTTCCGGCTGCGCTCGACGCTTTTCAACAACTCGTTTGAGCTCTCGTATGATCCAGGGACAGGTCGAAGGAAGGAAGGGAAGGAAAGGTGGTTGGCAACCAGGTATCGGAGTCGGGGAAGGTTTCGAGGGCTGGCTGATGATAAACACTAACAAAGCCAGCAGAGAAGCAGGCCGCGGAGGTGTCAAGGTTGAGTTCAAGGGACTTGGAATCCGGGTGGAGCACGCGGAAGGGGGAGGGAGATTGGTGGGTGGCTGATCATGAACGAGGGGGGGGGGATGGGACGATCAGCCAAGTTTCCCGCTGATGGGTAATTGAAGGTGGCAGGTAGCGAGAGGCAAGGGAGTTACTTAGTAGCTAGTCTGCAATGCTTTCTAGTCAGTCAGCAGCACAAACGAATCCGTTTGGGGCCGAATTGGAAACAAGCCTGCGACCAAGCCAGGTACGTACTATGCAGTGGAAATTAGTGCTCAAGTACAGTACACCGTAGTAGTGAGTGAGATGGTGGCCCGCACGGGGAAGAGAGGGAGACAACTGGAACTGGAGTCCCGCAAGCGGTATTAGTGCAGGAAATGGAGACAAAGTTATCTGGTGGTGATAGGAGCATCACGTCACATCCTGTGGCTGGCAGTTCAGCTGACGGTCTTGCTGCGAATTGATCGCTGCATCTTGGAAGATAAATAGATCAACGAAAGACCAACGACAGCGATAGGACGATGATTGACCACGTTGGTCTGCGTCGAGGGATGTAAATCGATGGGATTGATTGACAGTGTTTATCCCCGCCCTTACTGTAAGTTTACGCGGCCCCGGCACAGATTCATTACATAAACTACATGCATTCGCATCGCTTGATCGGACTCGCGCTGCTCGTCCTGCCTGCAGTGGCCAGGGTCTTTTAAGTCTCCTTCAATTGATCATCTCAGACGCTGAATTATGTGTCATTCATCGGTTGTATGACACAAAGCTTAACAATCGATTCGAGAACTCTTGGCGTACTGGGCTGCAATTCTCCCGACCAGGTACGGATTTCGGTACCTCGCTCAATTCCCTGAGCATGTTTGTGTCACGCAAAGTGCGCAGGTCATTCCATGTCAACCGCATCTTGAAGGCATATAGAAAGTAAATAGGTACTGTATCATAGAATAGGTGACACTCACTAACTAGCTAATTGGCATTGGACCGTCCATCAAAATGACCAGCCAGGGTAGGAAGTTGCTTATGAGTGGTAGGTACACTTAAGGCCTAGCGTGATATGGTACGCCACTGAGCTCAATGCCTAATGCTCCCATTATCAGGTTTGCCGAATGAAAAAGTGCACGTTTTTTCTCGAGTAACGTGAAGGGAAGAGCATCTCCACTACTGAGTCAGTGCTTTCCGATCATTCCGGCCCTCTGGGCATGTAACCCCACGCTTGTTTTCTCGCTGCCCTTAGGCAAAAGGAAACAGAGACCCATGAATTACTGGGTGAGGAAGGCATTGCCAAAGCCTCGGTGACTTTCTGGATAGTAATTATCCCGCTTTTCGGATCGTCGGAAGTTCCATGTCGGCCGATGTCCGATGACAAGCTTCCATAATCCCTACTTTATAAGCGTCAACAGTGAGCGGGGAACTGCTTTTCAGGTGGGATGCTAAGTTCTTTTCTGCCTTCTGACAACTTGGGTTTATCTTTCTCCTGGGGACTGACGGCTGTTTGCTCCCGGCCTGTTACTGATTGCTCTTCGATTACTTCGATTCACTTTCGACGGAATTTTGCAGCCATTGCGACGGTACAAATGGAACTTTTATCGAATATGCATATATGCATCTATAGACCGCATCTATGGTGGATAAGGGCCCTTAAAAGCCAGGCAAAGTGGGTAACGCAAATACGCTCCCGTCCGGGAGCCAGTCGTCCAGCTCCATGCCTGTCTTAGGAGGTGACGGATTACCCTGCAGACTACTATCTGATGGAGCCCGCTGTTGCTGCTGCTGCTGCTGCATTTCATACACATAACGAGGGGACATCACGGGGTTGGGTGTTTGGTAGCTTGCATATTGGCTAACATTAGCCACATTCCGGAAGCCACCACCTTGGTCTGGCGACCACATCGAATTCCCAACAGGTGCCGGTACGCCATAACCTCCAGCGATCGGATGGAAAGGCGCGATTGGCAGAAAATTCCCGAGCGGCGCCGGTTGGTGAGGAAGTTCAAATGGCGATTGATCCTGGCTCGGGACGTTCGAGTGGGACATTGATGCTCCTGCATTGATTGTTGGGCCGAGTCCGACTGCTTTCTGCATGTTTTGATGCTGCAAGCGGTCATACCAATTTCGAGCCTTGACCGCAACCACGTAATACCATCGACTCGGGATTTTGTACTTCTGGCCACCGCTAGCCTCTGCCAGTTTCTGCGTCATTGCATCTAGATACTTGTCGACCTTGACAGTTTCTGCTGTGATGAACTCTCCAAGGGCATCTGCGCTGACTGAGAAGTATATCTTCAGGAGAGACATCATCGCCGTCCCGACCCGGGTATAGATCAGATTCGGGACCTTGCGCAACATCTCGGTGTCACAGCTGAGGAAGAAGTCCAGCATCTCATGGGCGGCATTCATCCATTTTATCGTGATGTCTACGCGGGCAGCGCTGAGCTGTGAGCCAGCCGATTTCACCTTACCCTCCGGGGAGGGAAGAATATAGTATTGTTGTTTGATTGCATCTGGATCACGATACCCTTCGCCGACTGCCAGTTCATAGATCGCGAGATTGGTGTAATGATATTCAAAAGTCATGGGGACTGATCACTATCAGCTACCACTAACTTCCCGTCAGGGTTCGCCGCACGACAGACTTACCTGTGAGCATATCAGGCGGGAGCTCTTTACGCCACGATAGCATACGGTTGTCAAACCACCTCAGAACGGCCTGAAGGCGCGACTCTGTCAGTGGCGCGGTTGAGCTGGTATCGTCGAGACCGAAGGAGGCCATTGACTCATCCACTATTCGCTGAAGATCGAACCAGGTGGCCATATGCCTATCTACTGCATTTGGTGATCGCTCCAAGTGCTTCACGCACTCAGCCATCCAGTCATTGAATAAGAGCAAATTCGGTCGGCGCGTTTTCATCGCAACTCTGTATATCAGTTAGCACAACTGCATCTGTTTGCACGAACGCTTGCCTTACATAGATGTCAGATGATAGCAGTACAGTATCGTCCTAGCCTGTTCCGCCATTTGCTCGTCATAAGTGGCCCTTTTGCTTGCTCTGCGATCGTTGGTTCTGTCTACGCGACGCTTTGAGGCCAATCCAATCTCCAACGCCATTGTAGCAGCAATGTGCGTGTACTGATAAAACTGCAGCTTCAGAGGCGAGTCGGGCGGGTGATAGAAGACGATCATGATTAGCAATGCCTGCACCAACTCCAAAGATTTGTCTCCATTGATGAAGAATCGCTCCGCATAGACTCGGATGATCTCCCGATTCAGAATGGCAGCCAACTGGCCATCCAGAGAAACGCTCGCTGCAGCGACAACGGACAGGAATAATACCGGCGCTGAATTGCGCAATTGAGTGGCAGTCGTATGTGGGGGCAACACCACTATCGGCGCAAAGGCCGTGAGTTCGGTCACATAGAAGGCGACCAACTCATTCGCATACTCGAGAGACAATACGCCTCGATCGATGACATCCTCCCTCGGCATTGCATCGTATGAGTAGGGGGCTGGCGCTGCATCGGTGATGGGGGCATTTACAGGACCACCATCATAGATATTCGGATATGGAGACGTTGATGGGAAGCTGGGTGAGAAGTCCATGGGTCGAGCCGAATCAGCCCCGCTGCTATGGTCCTCTGCGATAGTGGAGATGGCCTCGCTGGGTTCAGCGGCCAATTCAGGCTCCCGGGAGTCCTCCCTTTCACTGCTCGCACTCTCTGCACTGCTTTCATCGACCCGCAGCCTATCTTTGAGGAGTGATCGCATCTGTCGCATCTCCTTTTCCAACTGGGCTACCCGGGAATCGGTTCGCTTACGCGGCCGCCGCCTCTGGGGTGCTACAAAGACGCAGGTTCTGTTTGCTTTGGCGCATCGTTGACATTGATTGGGAGTTGAGGCATCGGGTAAGCATCGGACTTTCAGGCCGCGGCAAGATTCACAGGAGCGGTTCAATTGCGGGGTCGCGGCTGGATGAAGCACGAGGTTTGAGTCGCCCGTGAGCATATTGGGTGTAGTCGACATCTTTTGGCCCCCACGTTTGCTCTTATCGTGCTGGTGCTGCAGGATATCTAGATCGGAGGCGGTCGACAGTAGCTTAGACGAAACAGGGGTCTGAGAGTGAGGTAATTTCTAGAGCGGCACTCGACAAATCTCTTAGCAGGTGTTCGCAATGGGCCTCATTCTGGAAAGGTCGTGTCAAACTGATCAATTGGGAGGGCTTTAGGCACAGGTATGGAGGAGTGGTGTCAAAATCTCCATTATCGGTGCCGTGAATCACAATGATGGAAATGGGATCAAAAGACACCTAGACAAGTCAGTCGCAAAGCCCAGGCTGGACTTCTGCAATCAAGCGATGCTAGGCAGAATCAGCAATCACATACCTAGAGTGCACGTTTGTTCATGGAGGACATCCAATTGGATGCCTAGCGATAAGGAATTCTGCACAAACCGCCATGTACCCCAGACGGCGATTAAGGTGTTTCCCAGGGTCACTGATATGCAGCTGAAGAGTGCAGCTGGAACAGTGGGACTCAAATTCAAGCCTCAGTCATGTGCGGCTTCAGCCTCCAGCTAGTTTAGTAGCTACTGGGGGGTGGGTGGGAGTGGAGAGAGGGGGGGGGGGACAAGAAATCCCCTGGCCTTCTTGATCAAACC